>CAAKMY010047212.1:0-17709 GCA_901111285.1 Corrigiola litoralis | reverse complement strand
AAAAAAAAAAAAAAACACTAGATGTAGCGAATTAATCTGATTCCGTTATTCAGGACTGACACTACAAATTACTCTGTATTTTTTAAAAAGAGGACTGACACTACAAATAAGGGTAAATAGAACCATATGCTCATGTATATGGAGCAATATATACACATGAGATTAAAAAGAGGGGGTAAGATAGTAATTTACTTTTTCATTTATTTTTAACCCAATGTGTATATGTTGTACCATATACATGAGTATATGGTCCAAGCATTGACAAATAAGTGTATACCGAATTGGCTTGAATCGTAATTTGATCAATTTACTTTTTTCAAATGCAAACTTCACTTAAAAACCAAAACACGTATTTACAAAGTTTTAGCACGGACACCTCACCTATCTGGCGTACCCATGTCGGACGCGGTATCGGATACGGAGACGGGGAAATACGTGTCGGATACACATAAAAACCATATCCAATATAATATGAATTTTCTGGCTTTCTAAGGTCAACTTAATAATAGAATAACACTTCAATAATACATAATGATCCCTCTATTCATGGTAAAACTTACATATACTTTTAACATTTCGTTATCAAATTTCGTATAAATTACTTGTATTTTTAATAAAATTAAATATTTATTGAATTATATCGATCGTGTCCCCGTGTCTTCTATTTTAGAGTTGATGTGTCCCCGTGTCCGTATCGGTGCAACCTAGGGCGTACCCCTACAGCCCTACTCAAAAAATATAGTTGTCATGGTGATGATTTATCATTGAGAAAAGGGTCGTTCTAAGCCATGAAAACTCTCAACTTTTATAACTAATTATATCCAGACAGTTTTGATCACATCTAGCTAAAGACTTACCAATAGAACTCTTAAGGAAAATTCCGGTCGATCGGTGCCCTTGTGGTTTTACATTTTCCAGCTTGTCTATTGATTCCATCACACACCCTCAAGTTATTGATTCATTCCAAACTTTGGCCAAAACCTTAAAAAACATTAAGTATTTCATTATGCCATGATAAGTTATTTTTTCTTTGTCTATACAAGCAAAAATTTCAACAAAGTATTGATTTTTAAAAAAAAAATTCTCATTTTTCTATTAAAAACTTAGAAAGATATTTTATTTCAAATTTTTCTTTAAGTTCAAACTTTCCACAATAACCAAATGCCAAAAAAAAAGAAAAAACTAAATATCAAAGATGATATAATGTACAGGTTTGTACAAGTACATCTGAAACGAAAGGAGGATCTTAAGAACCTTGAAGCATATCAATAATCAAGACTCAAGACTTCAAGAGCATGCATAATTCCTTTTCAATTCAATGATACATTCATGCTACTTCATGTGGGAGTGCCCGTAACGTATGCTTGCATGATAAGTTATAAGTTATTCTCCATATCATTAGCATGTGAAATACTTTCGTAAGTCAACCGTACGCGCTCTCCATGTGGGATTTGGCTCGTAAAGTCGATTCCCATGTTACAAGTACTCCGTATGTCTCCCCGGCTATACACTCAAATGAGAAAGAGTGAAGGGGAAAGGGGGATGTAAAGGAAGAATAATTTAAATCTTTTTCCCATGAAATTAAGATAACATATTTTCTCTTTTTGCTGGTATTTAATTGTGAATAACTTATACATGTGTGAACAATTATTTGTTAGCAGAAAAAAAAAACAGCTTATAAACCAATGACCATATAGTCTTATCTGCACCACTACAACTTGTTAGCTTAGATGAATGAACGGGTGACAACTTTACTGATTGAGCTTGTACGTGGATCATTAATCAACAAATGAACTACTTAATTTTTGTGATGTAAAATAAAAATGAGATGGTGCAATTAAATGGTATTTTGATTGGACATCACCCTTTCATTTGTGTTATTTTAATCTCTTTTATTAACAAAATCCACCAATCTCCCATGTAAAAGAGTGACATCTAAATTATGTCCACGAATTTCCTCATCTTTGAAGTGCTAAATGAGCACGGTTTGAGAGCAGCTCACCATTCAGGCTGTCGTAGATGATCACTCTAATTTAACATCCAAGATATCATACCCCTATTTTTGAGTTCACAGTTTCCATCTCTCTAAATTTTTTTTGGCCAAGGTCTCTATAATTTTTGGTTTACGGTTTTATTTTTCACACAATGGCCGGGAGCTCCTACAGTCCTACATATGGTAGTAATACAAATTAAATAAAGGTTCTGATATTCATTATAAAATTCAGCCAAAAGAAATAATTAAAGGAATCATAAAGTAATAAACTAATGCCATTTGAGGCTTCAGGAGGTGGGTTACAACTCTTCCACACACTATATAATGGGGGTTATCTATCTATTCCCAAAACCATCCAGCTTAATATTTTACAACTCAAAAGTGCAATTGAGACAGAGAAAGATAATGGGGAAACAGGAGTGCTCAGTGTTGCTGAAGCTTGTTATGGTGCTGAGCTTCTCAGTGGCTGCTTTAGGCAACAATGTCCGTGCTTTCTACTTTGTGCAGCAGGTAATTAGGACTGTGTTTTCCGTCCATAGCGCAAAGGCGGTTTGCTAATTGTATATATGTTTTGCCTCTGTTAGTAAGAGTACTTCAATTCTTCGGTTTGGTTTTCATTTGCTGAAAAATGCATACATGCAGTGGCTAGGATCATACTGTAACCAACGAGGAGTAAGGTGTTGCTACCCCCCAACAGGGAAAACGTCTGCAGATTTTACAATCTATGGGCTTTGGCCTTATGACAATGCCGGTAACTTCCCTTACAATTGTGGCAGCGGAAACTTTGATGAAGCTCAGGTATGTTTTACAACAAAAATTTACCATAAAATAGTATTCAGCAAATGGAGCTAACTATATTGTTGTAAAACTAAAACAACTATAAGTACATGAAAAGTGATACTACAAATCAAAGTACGTTCCAGACTAAAAGATATAGTCATGTCTGGCTGTCCAGGAGTACTAAATCCTAGTGATCTATAAAAATGTTAATTCATCACATCATTGGTATGAATAAAAAATACAGAATATACAAGCATTATGCACTATCGCCTCCAAAATTTCCCTTCAATATCTTGTTTTGCTTACGAATTTGACAAACATTCTCTTTCAATGCAGCTCAAACCCATGCAAGGCAGTCTAGAAAAGTCATGGCCATCCTTCACATGCCCACAAATAGGGAGGAAGTTCTGGGTCCATGAATGGAATAAGCACGGCACATGCTCAAACTCCGTCTTGGGTGAACTCAACTACTTCAAAGTCGCTCTAAACCTAAAGAACAGGATCAACATCTACCAAGCCCTGGCGAGGGCAGGAATTAGACCCAACAACCAGTTCTACGCTCTCAAGTCCGTCAAGAAGGCCATCGAGCGAGTTACTGGATTCCACCCTTTCGTTGCTTGTAACCGCGATTCCCAGGGAAACAGCCAGATCTGGCAGGTCTCTGTATGTGTAGACAGAAGTGGAACTAAACTCATTAAATGCCCGTATCTTCCCCGGGGACGTAACTATTGTGGCTCCAGAATCAAGTTCCCTTCTTACTAACTACTTCACTGATGTCCTTCACTGATGTTTAAATATAAGTGGATATTTGATTATTTGTTCACCTTTTGTACGACCCAGTAATTTTTATTTGGGTGTGTAAAATCTTGCTTTAATTTCATATATTTTTAACTTAATTTGTAATGGATCGTATTACAAATAGCAAAGCATGTTACTTATAAATTATTCTTGTGAGCTCTCATAACTTATATGTAGTTCATACATTCAGGATGTTCAAATAAAAGCGTATCTAACAATACAATCGACTTTCCTTTTCTAATTAAAAAAAAAGCACAAAGTAACAAACATGAATCAAACCCTAACTTTATGATTGTGGTACAAAAGTTCAAATCAGTTGATATTTTCGAGTAGCATTATGAGAGTTACGGAGTATTATAATTACATGTGAATTGATGCGTGACAAGTCTTGGACATTGATTTTTCGGTGTTATCTCAAGTCTTAACTCTCAACTACATGATAATTTCGAGCATGCTAGCTCGCAGACATCTACATGCATTAAGTTTACATATGTTTTGCTATATTAGCATTCATTTTAGTTTTTACTGTCAAGAATGACAAAGGTGCTGTACTGCGCACATTATGTTGATCAAGCCTCCGAACTTTGCTTGGTCGGAAGCAATGTAACTTTTATTAAAAAAACTGCTTGAGATAAGAGTTTAAGGGCAAAGGTACGGATTAATGGAACATAATTAAATAGGGAGAACTCAACATCATTATATGAAAATCTTGAAGACTAAAAAATTGATTAACGACATGATCATGCACGATGAAGGGACTTGCGTAAGCTTTGCAAATCCCAAAAGTTATCTAATGGAGGCATGGAGCTAGAGGCAACCAATAACGATAGGGGCGCGCAAAAAAGATTGATCATCCATCTGCTACGATACTTGTTGCCTGTGGTTAAATAATTACGCGAATACTTATTGCAATTTGAAATACCCATCTGCACGGATTTATGCATATAGTAACATGCATATATACCTGTAGGAACCAGAAATAGGACAACCGTAGTGGTATTGGCCTATTGGGTGTACGGTCAATGGGTACACATGCAAAATGGGACCTCTTAATTATCCTCATTAATTATTGAAGGTAGGGAGAGAATCGAGTTCAATCGAAATAGGGAACTAAATATTTTGTATTATAAGCTGACCAAGACCTAAATCGTTAATAATTCGACCATCACCTCGTCAATTTGCAAGTCACCTCGAAGTCTCGAACTCACAGACATGTCTTTAGAATTACTGAGTGTTTGAAATGGTTACAAATCCGTATGCCATTTAAAATATATTTCGAAAACATGGATTAATTCTTCTGTATATTCGTTCTTACTTGGGAGAAAGTCAAGGCAGAATATCAGTAAGGAACATAACTACTATCACTAAACAGCAATGTATGCAACATAATTTTGCGGACTTTTCCACGGAGAACATCCAACTAGTCTACCTACCTTAATCGATATTGAGATGGAGAACTAATAGAGTGCGATCTACGTACAGTGCAAAATTTTGGCACTCATTTGTTAATCACCGACAAACTAACTAGTAAATTTTGATCAAACTGATTTATATCATATGCTCGTCAACAATTATTGGGGAAAGACATTAAAGAGGAAGCACCATTCCAAGTATATAGGTTCCGTACTTCCGTGGGATTCCATCTAAATATCAATTATATTGTTCGTAGGAGGAGTAATCCACTAACTAGTGTCACCTCTACAATATTTCAATAAGAGACAATTAATTAATATATAATCCTAACAAATCTCTTCCTCATAAGGCCGGTATTAAGCCCCCCCCCCCCTATTCCTTAACTAAATTGAGTAATTACACAACTTATATAACCACCAATCCTACACTAAGCCAACCCAAAAACTATATTCGCACTTCGATCATACCATGAATTAGCATTGCATATGGATTTACACCAATGTACTTGTACGTAGAAGCCCACTCCAATCTATTGCGTGCGTGCCCAAGCACCTGATGCATTGCTATTGATACCACTTGTTGGAGAGAGACCATAAAGAGGGAGCACCAATCCAAGTCCATAAACCCAAAGTCCTTGTAATACCCCGACGATGCCTCATGCATGCGGCTCGATTAGTTACCAACCACAGCTTTCAGGCATGTGCACTAACCCCACAAAGCAACACAAATGCATCTTTACATCACTCATGAGTTGATCAAATAAGCTAATTAATGGCGGAGTTTCTAAGTAGATGTGTTTCCCAAAGTAAAGGTGCACATTATGGGTATGAGTCGTTTTATCCATTCTTTTAACCACTTATCAGATCCAATAATTTCTGATAATACGTTGTTTTATCCTAAAATCAATTGACAATTGAAGAGGCAACCCACTTTTGTTATAAACTAGTCACATAATTGGGACAATTATTTTACATATGACCCTGACAAAAGTATTTCCTCACAGAATTTATCATTTTGATCAAATTATTTTACTGATCACTGTCATAAACTATAAATGACGACTTAGAATACGTTGTAAACTACTGGAAATCATGAGTTTTGTTGCAGAAAAACAAATAGTTCAGCAAGTGACGGGACATTGCAATCCTTTCTGCTAAAATGATCAACATATACATGTATGTGATGTGATATACAGAACTATTTTGGTCAACCAATATGCTACTCCATGTGTGCTGTCCATCATGTGTACTTCTGTAAGTTGACTTATGATATGTTCTTTGTATGAAACAACTCTTTATCATTCAAATTCGAATTAAGTGAAACTAGACCCCAAAATATTGTTGTTACAAATAAGAATATATATTATTAATAATAATTATAAAAGAAAATTCAGCCTGACATATATGTCAAAAAAAGAAAAAGAAATACTCTTACAAACTACTGTTGTACAAACTTATGTGGTAGATTTAGCGATTTCAAATGAGATATTAATCTTAATCAAGCAGTAACAATAAATTATATCCGTACAATTGTACAAGTTGTACAAACCCATGTGGTACAGCCGTACAGGTTCCAGATAGTACGGCACTACGGCCCCTGGGATAAATGTCAAAGTAGCCAGCGCGATATCATTGATGCCGGAAGGGAAGGGTGTGGGACGGTGATCTGCGTTGGACTGTTGGTTCTAAGCTTCAAGTCAATAGTAATAAATTTAAACATTAACTGGCAAATAGTGGCCAGAAAAATAAAAAGAATTGACAATTTTATAGATCCTATTATAGTTTTTGTACAGTTTTGCAATAATTTTTATATTGAAAAGCCGAAAATCACATAAGTAGTTATTTGAAATTTGTTTTGTTTAGCATGTTGTCCAAAAAAAAAAAAGAAATTTGTTAAATTGTGTATAATAAAACATTAATTGCCAATTGATAGTGACTTCCTTTTCTATACATTGTATCATAGAACAATTGTGACAAATAATAACCAGAAAATGGGAGCACAACGTTTAATCTCACCTCACATCTTAACCAATTGAGCCAAGTAGCCAACCCAAATGGTTATTATACAATGTATTTTTATTTCGGGTTATCTTGTATTGGTTATATATACATAT
Organism: Corrigiola litoralis; assembly: GCA_901111285.1. NCBI lineage: Eukaryota > Viridiplantae > Streptophyta > Magnoliopsida > Caryophyllales > Caryophyllaceae > Corrigiola > Corrigiola litoralis. Next base: position 10,612 of record CAAKMY010047212.1, on the reverse strand, counting down.
AAGTAATAGAGTCGTTTTATTGAGTCAGGCCATGTAATGAAGTAGTTATATAAGATCATAATCAACAGAGCGTAGTTAAAACATGTGTTGTATATATAGAACTGTCTCACTTTTAACTTATAATGTATCGCTTGTTGATTAAAAAAGAGGAATTATTCTTTTGCCTGAAAGGAATTACTTTTTAACATTGTGCCAATTAAACATATGGTGCCAAACAAAATGAGAGAATGGACATTTGAAAAATATGTAATCAACCACCATATTAATTACAACTTGCATAAAACACACTACTTTACCGATCAAACTTCTTTTGCACAAGATATCAACAAAATAGGAATGGCCTTCTGGATCACTAAAACATCAGTAACTATGTTTGGCACGCCATTTCATATTTCTTATAAGCTAATATTGATGGACAAAGACTTGTTTGACCAAAAGTATAAGTGTTTGGTAACTGCATTTTTAAAGTAGCTTATAAGTCTTTTTCACCTTAAAAAAAATTAGCTAACCCAATTAAATAGCTTATCATTTGAGCAAGTCAAGCTTAGAGTAAGATGTGTGTTAAAGGTTGAGCTTAATAATAGAGATAATATGTGGTTTGAAGCATTGTAATGTTTGTTTGATAGTTTGTTCTTTTATTTCCGAGCATGTTCGAACAGGTGGATGTTTGAGCACAAATTTCTACTAGACCAGTACAAGGACTAGGTGGGGAATAGTGTTAGGTTGTATGAAATTATGAATGTTGTGTTTGTTTTTGGTATAATATAATGACATGTTTACCCAAAAAAAAAAAAAATAGCTTATCATAAAAATAAAGTATAGGTTATAAATGTACTCCACTTTTTACAAATAAAGCCTATCCATTTTCTAATATTATTTTCAAATATAAGCATGTCTTTTTATGTCATTTCAAATATAAATTACTTGTTTAACAAATTGCATCATACACTTATATTAAAATCAGCTACCTTAATATGTCTCAAATTTCAACTACTCAATAAGATAATGTATCAGTTTTTTTATCACCTTATTAATTTTCAGTTACCTTATAAATTTTCATCTAGCCAAATGCCCAAACATAACCAGTGAATAAATGCATAGACAAAACAGCGAATCCCAAATAGTAGATATCCATAGCTCATGGGCTTTTGGTCACCTTATAACCAAAGGAAACAACACAAATTTCAACCTTATTTTTACTTCCTTTTAGCTTACGAATGACATGCATTGCCATATGCATGCCGGATGAATTGTTAAGTTGGAAGCAATCTCAAGTGTTTTTACGGCGTAGTACTGGATGCCGAATGACCTTGATTATGCTTCCATGTTAAGTTATACGCAGTTCTCCATATCAGTAGCAGCATGTGCTGTGTTCCATTAAATATGATGCAAGTCAACCATATAATTTCCCTTTTACCAAAGAAAAGTCACCCATATATTTTACTTCCTCTCTCCACTAAGCCATGGCAACCAACTCTCCAAGTGTGAATTGTGATGGCCTCGGAGCTTTGTTTTGTTTTGTTTTGTGTTCTAGGAGCATCTCCACCCATAATAGAGATTGTATCTTTCGTAGTACTTAAGGCAATCGGTAGATCCTGTCAAATTTGTTTGTTCCATTCACAAGACTCAGATTTCGAATCACTGACCACTTGTTTAAGGGATGAGAGTCCTTAGTTCCTTACCACTAACACCAACCAACACTTATATGCGTCGTAAAGTAGAATTCCACATTGCTAGGTCTATGGAATGCATTCTCTTGATTTACGTATGACCCTTTGTACTCCCTTTTTACTTGATAGATGTTTTAGATGTTTACCTAAAGGTTACTAAAAGTTTAATTTTGTTAGGAAATCATAGTATTGTATGTGTTCCTGGAAATTATATTATTTTTTTCTCCTATTTGGAGTTCATATATTGGTTTATCCCTTTTTTAATAATTAATCACACTAACTTGTATGTGTTCTTGGAAAATTTGTTAGAGCTTTTGGTTACCATAATCCTAGGCAAGATGACTGTGACAAACGAGGTGGTATCTAGCATAAAAATTGTCAACTAGGGGTTTTGCTTAAGGCATAGGAGGGACCGAGCATCAAACAAGGGAAACAAGTGGCATCTAAGGAGAAATCTAAAGGGACAAAGTAATTATTATGTTTGGAACTCAAAAGTTTGGTAATTATTATTAGGTATACTAAAGAGTAGGTACTCTCTATATGTATCTCTATACATTCTAATTGTATTTTGATAGTTTTTTATGTTCTTTACCGTGAAAATTTATATAATTCCTATAAATTTAGAAAAATACATAACTTTATATTTTAAGATGCATACAATCCACTAACGGTATATACAAGCATACTTATGATGTATGTGGGAGTTCGTACTCTCTTTAAAATGTGATAGATCTTCATTTAAATGTAGGGATTCAAATGTTATCTACGATCACATATGTGCGTTTTCTACCCATCCCTTGTCATTTGGCATTAACGACTTAGACACTTTTCAAAAGCCGAAAGAAAGAAGAAAAGGAAAAGAAAAAAATAATACTCAACATGAAAACTTCTCACAATCTTGCAAACTTGCACACCAAACAAAGGAAAACTTCTAGTCCAGTCAACCATATGTTGTATGTATACGGATATACGGAGTACTTCATGCGATATGAGCATATTTTAAGCATCTACTTATAAGCACCTTCGCATATCATGTGCAACCGAATAGCAACGTTACTCCCAAGTTTCTGATCAACTTGCTAAGTGTGGGTTGGCCTGTGAGGTTAGCAAACTTAATTCCTATTCAATCACCAAAGGCTAAATATCTAATTTTTCTTTTTAGATAAAAATATTATCATCCAATGTCAATTAAAACAAAAATATTATCATTCTTCCACTATGGAATAAGTAAAGTGAGTACAAGCATAATGGAACCCCAAATCCAAATATTTCATGTTCGTCTGAATATTCGAACTTTTGATACAAATATACAAATTAATATCCTGAAATAGACACTATATGAAAAGAATTTGTGGAGAGGGCTGGTTTTTAATGTTTCTTCTAGTGGTCAAGTTACGTTGTGGTTGGTGATGGAGATCATGAATGCCAAACACAAATTTAAAATGCTTGTAATAGTACCTCAAGTAAGGATGTGCGGGATTACATGAGTTATGTAAAGATAGGCGAAGAGAACGCACCAAACAGTATTCATAGGGATTGTGAGGAGACTTCAGCTCTAGATGGAAAGAATGACATTGAGTCTATTGCCTTAGCAACAGATGTTATTCATGATTTTGATGATGTTTCTAATATATATGTCTCTATATGTCTTCATCTTAATCTACAAAACCTTGTGGGATATGGAAAAGGAGGCGGCGGCTACACCATGGTTTCAACCATGCTATCCAAGGTGATAGAGGTCATTGTCATTCAAGAAAATAAAAAAAGCAGTGTAGATTGTCAAAGACAAAAAAGTCTGTCAATTTTGATAAGCTTTTGTCTTGCAGGTCAACTTTCCCATCCAAAGGCAAGATTGTCTAGAATGATTATGTTCAATTCATGCTTTGAATTGGGCAAGGAAGCGACACCTAGAAGATGCTCATTACAATGTTTTTTTTTTTTATGAATTAAGTTGCAATAATTTTAGGGATATAGTTAAGTTTCTATGGATTTCTTTATGTTTAAACTTTGCCAAAAAAAAAGGGCTAAGCTAGTCTAAGAGGTTCTCATAAATCAACTATGGCATTTTCATTGGCCCGATCATTGTTAAAAAAAATTGTTACGCTAACAAAGAACTTAATACATATATTTAAAAAATGAATTTGATCAAGATTCCTAGACGTGTTATAAAATATAATATAGATAGATTTTTTTTAACTAAAAACTATTATTAAGATACATTGCAACATATTAGCACGTCGCGATTGAGATTCATTGACCTTCAAAATAGTAAAACAACACAAATTAAACATCATTATGTAACCTATTGATAATTATGAAATCTATGCCTGAAAAATTAAATCATTTATTTTTGTAGGAAAGTTTATAGATTTACTAGTTTAATCAGCTATGTTACTGTGTATTCAAATGTTTCATATAGTATTTTTATACAGAATATTATATGGACATTAAATAAACCTCTATAAGCTTAACAAAAATACTCCTCCTCAAAAATAAAATTTGTCTTTGGATGATTATACATTGTCATATGGATCAAAAGGAAATCGTCGATTGCTAAACTAAAAATGACATTTTTCTTTCTTTCACAAAACCATCTAATAGATCGAGGCATCTACTTTAGTGAACTAATTTGAAAATACTTTATGTAGGAAAGGGATAAACAATCGATGATTAAGTATATCCCAACCATATAAAAGGATTATAAATAACAAAGTCAATCAATTTTTTTGTTCGTTTGTATATCCTCTATTTATATTATATATAATAAGTAGTTTATGTTTGATAAGACTATAATTTCAATGTTGATATTTCTTAAATATTAGAAGAATTTAATAAAAATTAAATTATGCAAAGATATCATCTTTGAAATACGCTTTATTATAAGTCAAACTCACTTTTAAGGTGGCCGGTAGATCATGTAATATCTACTAAATTATATTATGCAAGTACTTTGTAAGGCTAATCTAACCAAATAGTTTTATATTTTTATTACCTATAACCAATGAGAAATTACAAGTCAAAACTCGTGCACACAAAAACAAAAATGACATTTATCTAGGATTGTCAAGGGGGAATACGTAAATACGAAATCAAAGTCGTCCAAACTAGAACTTTGCATGTAAGTTTGTAGAAACCTTGTTGAACTTTTTTTTTTTTTGCGGAACTGAACTTATTTTCGTAGAAATTTTCTTATTTATCTGAATTCATATTTTTCTTAAATTTTTTTTGTTCTTTTTTTTTTTGGGAAACTTGTCTCATAGTGAGCAAAACTATAAAGAACTGAACATAAAACTTAATAGTTTGCAAAATTCGGTAAAAGTGAATGGAACTATAATGGTACTGTTTGAGAAAGCAATTAGTTATAAATTAACTTGGATCAGACCCTAGCCTTCTATGTACTGTATTTCTTTTTTTTATTATTTTTTTGACATCAGCTATGTGAGCTCCTCCAAATATTTGGTTGTTCATAATGTTACTTCCGTACGGAGCAATTTCATTTTGATTGTATATCACATTTCTCACTTGTTGATACCATCAGGTGATAAAATTTATAAACTTAATTGACAACATTTTATTATTGTTTGTTTCTTTATTGGTTGGTGTGTGCCATAATGTTCCACACACAGTAGTATATAATGGGGCTTCAACAGTTCAATCTATTTCATTTCATCTAGACATAAACCATCTCAGAATATCTTTGTCGAGAGAGACTGAGGGAGACAGATCCAAAATGGCTAATCAAGGCTACTCAATGTTTTTCGCGCTTGCTATGGTTTTAAGTTTGCCTATGGCCACCCTTGCAAATGATATGCATGGTGGCTTTCGTGCCTTCTACTTCGTGCAGCAGGTGATCATTCTTCTTCATATTTAATTTGGCTTTCCGTGATATGTGATTTTACTTATAAATGAATATAGTTATAATAATAATAATGTTTTTGAATCATGCAGTGGCTAGGGTCATATTGTAACCAAGGAGGGGTAAGATGTTGCTATCCGGCAACAGGAAAGATAGCAGCAGATTTTACTATCTATGGGCTTTGGCCATACTACAGGGATGGCAGCTTCCCCTACAATTGTGGTGGAGGCAACTTTGACGTAGCTCTGGTAACCTTCAACATTTCTAATTTTGTTCTCTTTTATTTGCTCTTTGCAATTAACATATTAGACTAGAAGGTTTACAAAATTAAGGAACAACTTAGACTATATATTGATCAGTTAAAAATAGCCGAATACAAGCTATACGAACGCCAGTCTCCTAACAAAGGTCAGGGCACTAGGGCAGCTAGCTTTACGTAACTCGTGTGTTATTTGATTATGTCCTTTGGTTAAATTGAATATATTAATTCTCTTTTGTATGCAGATAAAACCCATAGAGAGCAGGCTACAGAAGGCATGGCCTTCATTCACATGCCCACTCATAGGAAGAAAGTTTTGGGTACATGAGTGGAACAAGCACGGAACTTGCACAAAGTCCTTCATGGGTGAACTTGCCTACTTCCAGGCTTCACTTAATCTCAAAAACAGGATCAACATCCTCCAAGCTCTTGCAAAAGCTGGAATAAGACCAGACAACCAGTTTTACTCTCTCAAATCTATCAAAAAAGCCATTGCTCGCGCTACTGGATTTCACCCTTGGGTTGTCTGCAATAGGAATGCTCAAGGGAACAGCCAAATTTGGCAGGTCACAATGTGTGTTGATAGAAGTGGAAGGAGAATGATGAATTGTCCTTACATTCCCAAGGGACGTGGAGATTGTGCCTCAAAAATCCAGTTCCCTTCTTACTAAGTAAAAAAATTAAAGCCGGCCTGCGTCTATATGATTCGTAGGTACTGGAGTATTTCGTGTTAAATAATTAAGGTCGATGGTTGTCCCATGTGTATGCTCAATATTAATAGAACTTACTCTTGCATCAATCAACACGTCCTATTATTGGCAAGATCGATGTTCAGATTGCGCTTCGATCACCAAAGTGAATTTAACGTAGCCTCCCCCAACCCCCGCCCCTCTTCAAAAAAAAAAAAAAACAAAGAGCTACAAAGACCAATTAACAACGAGGATAAGGGAAACTATATAATTATAAGTTAACAAATTAAAGTAGGACAATTATGTTGTCACTGCGAGTCCGCATAAATTTTTCTCCGATCCTATTCGGAGGATTCGATCATTAGCTATCTTTAATGAAAATTTAGTGAAATAGATATCTGATGTAAGGTTGACATAGCTAACACAATCATAGGCATGCGCAGCATCTATCTCGGATGTAGATGACTAATAGATCGAGCAGCTCTGGGTAACCTCGCTCGATCAGCCCTCTATTTACGCCCACTTATTTACTACTTCGTACACCACAGAGCAATTGCTATTTGCTGTACACCAGGTTAGACGAATCATGATTCATGATTCCACAAGTTCAATGAATGCCAGAGCTTGCTTGATACATTTTTCTTCATGCTTGACACTACTCAATCATTATAAATCGATCCGGCAAAAGATTTATAGCCTTCAGAGACTTCTATGCATATAAGAGTTTGATTACTAATACATGAAATCCAAATTACCATTTTATGAGATTTAGTTGATTAGAACTTCAAATTAAGTCTGAATAGGTTAAAATACATTCTAAATGATATGATTGGGACCAGCCGTGTAATCCATATTTATTGAGTGAACGCATATTTTGGTCTAATATTTCTTAAGTAGGGATCATTTTTTTTATAGAATAAGGTGATGCTCCGATCCCACTAATGGTAAGAAACTTTCTCGTACGCACAAGTTATCCAACCAAATCTCAAAGGATCACGAGATATCATCTACCAATTCAAACAGATTTATTTTGTCTTGAAGGAAATGTACGTGGAGGGTATTCATGCATCTTGTCCGCGCACATGTATATATTGGCACATCTACGAAACCCCTTCCATCATATATAGCTTGAGCATCCTACCGTTAACATTGAGGAAATCAGAGAGAGGCAGCAAGAGTGACACAATGGCGAAACTGAGGAGCTTAATGTTGCTTAAGCCTATGATTATGGTGATCAGTTTATCCGTGACTGCTCTTGCTGACGACGTTCATGGTGGCTTCCAAGCATTCTACTTCATTCAGCAGGTGACGTATATATATAATATAATTTCCTTCTTGTATTTTCACTCATTGTCACGCGACTCATTAGTACTGAATTAACTGTTCATTTGAATTCTCAAAAACAAATGCAGTGGCTTGGTTCATATTGCAACCAACAAGGTGTACCATGTTGTTACCCAGAAACAGGCAAGCCGGCAGGGGACTTTACTATAGCTGGATTTTGGCCTTATTATAGTGACGGTAGTTTCCCGGAGAATTGCCCTGGCGGCAGTTTTGACGAAGCTCCGGTAATCAATTTATTTTGAGCCCATGTTTGAGCATATTTCTCGATCTTTTACGAAGTAATTTTTTGGTAGAAGATGATTTTGTACAACGAGTACCTAATTCCTATATCTCCTTCTCACATTTTAAGTCTTGTATCTTTTTATTTATTGTGAGATAATAAAAAATCTAAGTGAAATTTCCCTAATAATAACCATGTTGGGTGATACCTATTTCCGTGTTTTCCTATTTATATTAAAGCTGGTTGTAATCATTTTCCTTGAGTTGATACTACTCATCTTTGCGCTTGTGAGGTATCATATTTCATCTATGGCTCATGCATAATCACGTTTCCACCTTTTTTTTTTTTTAACTTTTTAGTTTGTAGGGGTTGCATAAGTATGTTTTCAATCTAACGTACTTATCGATCTATGAATAAGTATGAAAATCAATGTAAGAGTATTTAACTACTCTGCATTAGGTAACCATTAAGAACATCGCAAATATACAATGCTTCCAATCAAATTAACATTACAATTCAAAGTGCATCAGGATATTTAACTATATATCTCCTACATACATCAAGCCTATTTGGTGTATTACTTTCTGTAACCAAGGCTAAATACATTTCTCTTATACTATATATATGCAGCTCAAGCCATTACAAGACAGCCTACAAAAGGAATGGACAACCTTCACATGCCCCCTTATAGGGAGGAAATTTTGGCTCCATGAGTGGAACAAGCGTGGGGTATGCTCAAAGTCCATCTTGGATGAGATCCCCTATTTCCAGGCCGCTCTGGACCTCAAGAATAAGATCAATCTTCTCCAGGTCCTCACAAATGCCGGGATCAAACCTGAGAATCAACTTTACCCTCTCAGCTCAATAAAACAGGCCATCTCTAGTGCTGTAGGCTTTGACGCTTGGGTTGCATGTAACCACAATGCTCAGGGACATAGCCAGATATGGCAAATCACATTGTGTGCTGATAACTCTGGGACCAAACTCATCAACTGTCCAAACATTCCCGCGGGCCCTAACGGTTGTGACACCACAATCCAGTTCCCAACTTACTAACTAGGAGTACAAGCTAATAGTAATTATAATGGGATTTACAATTTGGAATTTATATATACTGAACTAGCAAGGTAGTACAACCACAATGCAGTAATTTTTCTTTTTATCCTCTATAAGGATGCTTTTCCCACATTTAATTCAATAGATGTATGATATGTGTTCAATCTCACCGTTCAAGGTTTTGTAGTGGTGATAGTGGCCGGCCGGAGCCATTCTTTTATCTTACTTGTGCTTGTAAGTCGTTACTGAATCTACTAAGCCTTGTTAAAAGTTTAACGTTGTTACAAATTATTTGTTGCTCTTGGAAGTTGAAATACCATCACAATTTACAACTGGATGACAAGTTTCTTCGTTCTGCAGGATACAACATGTCGAATGAACAATTAAAGTATTAACTATGAATAATACGAAGGAATCTTTACTCAAACTTTACTTTGTTTATTATACATCAGCAAAATTGGGTCCCTTCTAGTTATGCTCAAACTTCACCTTACACCAGGTTGGGCTGCTTATGTATTGTAGTATGTCTCGTCTTATTGGCTCCTCATTTTATATGACTTAGTCCGTTGTATTTTGGTTAAATGTATAAGGATGTCTGAAGAGGTCAGATCCATATGAATTACACAAATATTCCCAATTAAAACCGTTGTGTATAAAAATACCTATATACAACGGTTCAAGCAACCCTCTATCTAATTAATTAGCGTTGGATATGCTTTAAATTGGCGTAGTGATATCAACTATTTTAGAAATTGATGCTCTATAGAATTTTGAATTCATAGCTAAAGGATAACAAACAATACTTTGGTTTATGTTAAAGCTTATAAGATGATTCTAAGCTATGAGTAAGAATAACAAGATTATCAACTCGACTAGCTAGCCAAATTTGGGATTGAAACAAAATAGATATGATTCAAGAAAAGGTTAGAAATGTAAAATGCTATGATAAGAAATCATGTTCTTACACCACCAATCCGAAAACACATGTATATTACTATGATCCAAAAACATGTTCCGTCACCAGAAAAAAAAAAAAAAAACATAACCACGCATGTTATGGAAAACAAAGTTAAGTGTCTTGGAAAGGAGGGGGAAACAAAACTTTTGAGGCCCGATCTCCTGCAAATATCTGCAAAAGATTGCATTCTTAGGGTCAAAATTAAAGTTAGAACCAACGTAACGAACAATAACTTTTATCTCCTATCTCCTTTGCCTCTGAAATCTTATGCAAATGGACCTAATTTGAGCTGTAAGATTGAGTGATATGATCAGTAAGAGTGCTTTCTTCGTCTTTTCAAGAAGGTTGTAGCTAGTGTAGCACCAATTTTTTCGCAAACTCATATAACGTGTTAGCTTTAAAAAAACGGATTTTCTCCTGTGTACCCTTGTACTATACACGAAAATCCAAAATACCCCTGTGTTTTTTCGACTAATTCAAAATACCCCTGAGGTGGATTTTTCGACCCAAAATACCATTAATGACAAAGTACCAATATATGTGTAATTATCAACTAAATT
>CAAKMY010047209.1:0-12948 GCA_901111285.1 Corrigiola litoralis | reverse complement strand
TCGTGGAACGTGCTTGAGGAAGTCGGTTTTTATATCTGTTCATGATCATTTATATTAGTCAATCCCCGATCCAATCCATGTACCCCTGAATTAATTGCACTATCAAAGCTAAAACTAAAATACAGGATCACGGCATTGCAATTCTTGATTTTAGCAGCTCACTAGAGTTGCCTACGATTGACCCCTTGCGAGTTACTGTCCGCGTATCTGATCTTGGCCTTTCCGGATATGAAGCTAATGACTTCTTGAAAAACGATCAAAGAATTCTCTCCGTGCTCACCGGACCTCGCTTTATCACATTTTTATTTACTCCTGGAACATGTAAAGAGCATGTCAATAGGCTAGTCTTGGGGTTGAAGCATTTATCATCGTCTGTCTTTGAGCTTAGAAAGATGAAGCAAGGGATTAAAAAAGTTGATTTTATACCTTTTATTAATATTAACATGCAACTTAGTCCACGAGAGGCGTTCTTTGCAAAGAAAAAGAATGTCCACATCGAAGACAGCGTAGGAAAGATATGTGGAGAGCTAATATGTCCTTTTCCACCAGGCATTCCCCTAATGATTCCAGGCGAAGTGATATCAAGAAAAGCTTTAGATGTCTTATTGCAAGCTAAAGTTGATGGTGCTAGAATAACTGGAGCTTCTGATCCTCTCTTATCTTCTTTGCTAATATGTGATGATGTTTAAGTAAAAAGGTGCCTAGCTAGTTCTTCTCAGATGCTTGATATTTGCTATGGATGCTTAATTTGAATTGATATATATGCTACACTATTCCACAATGAACTCATGGTGTTGGAGAAAGCACTTAGTATGAATTTTTTTTCTTTCTCTTGCATATAAATTTGTATTTCCCCTTTTTTTTTTCGGATTACAAATATTTTCTAGATCGGTATCCATGACTAGAAAAAACTAATATAGCTTAAAAGACACTGGTGCCAAAATCCTTATTTATTGTATTGCAAACATTTTTATTGCTCCTATTAAGTTCTTGATGTACACTTTTTTTTTTTTTGAAATTAGTTCTTGATGTACACTTAAGTAGGAAGACAAGTAAAAAAATTGACACTTTGTAATACTTACACATTTAAAAGAAATGGGCATGGCCACCTCATTAATTCTGCTAAAGAGGCCACTTATTGTGAACAAGGTGAAAAAAAAAATCTATAATCGGCTCAAGAGGTATCCAGCAGATGTCGACGCCTTCTTAGAGGTACGACGATCTTGAACTGTATGGATATCCTCATAGAAGTATTTCTTGAATTTCTCCATATGCTCCGCTTGCAAACCCACATAAATTAGCACTGATCCATCATTGTCATGACCAATTATGAAATCACCATCAGATTGTTGAGCACCAAATCCCATGTATATCTCTGCCCCCCATCCAAAGTCTAGCGCACAAACTGGGAAATTCAACCAACTTGTAATCATGAGGTTCGGGTTGCCGAAGAAAATACCTTCGGAACCTAGAGCAGATCGCTCCTGATACTTGAACAAATCCTTTTGTGCTTTAAGATGCTTGATTGTAGACCGAACATAGCCGTCGTTCATCTTCTCCTTCTGTTCTCTTACTACTTTACACACATGGCTTAGAGGCATTAATAAAAGCTCCCATGTTGGTCTTGATTCAATTCCATACACTATAGCGTCTCCAAAATAACTGCTAATAGGAAATTTTAGAACAAAATTTTTGTTAGATATAAACTACAAACACTTAGGTCATATGGTCAAACCATAAATTATAATAAAGATATATAAAACTTTGAAATAAAAATGTGAATTTCTATGATAAAAAATAATTAAGCTTCAAAAATAATTTTATTATTTTGAAACTTTAAATGCCGATATATCTTAAAAGTTCACCTATTTAGTTTATATGTCAAAACACAAATCAAACTTAGACAAATCCTTTAACTTTAGTGTACTCAGTATTCGATATGAACAGATATATGCTCACAAAAGAGGAGACCATCAATACGCTAGAGATGACAAGTAGAGCTAATTTTAAGAACAACATATAGCCTATCAAAATGATGCTTATTTGCTAAATTGCAAATCTAAAAATGAATAGGACAAAGGCATGGTGATTTGGTAATAAATGAGAATTATGTTACCTTGATGGTAATGGTGGATTCAGACGACTACGTGAGTCCGCCAAAAAGCACAAGCCCGTCATTTGCTCGTTGCTGAGTCCCCTCGCCTTGCATGCACTTCTCCATATATGAGAAGCAATGACATCAAAAGTAGAGTATGGGCGCCCCTCAATCATCTTGCTGTTAGCAACCTTCTTGAGGCTATTGATTTGATGTTTAGTTAACTTCAACGTTTTTGAGAGTGTCACCTTCTGTCTTTCCTCTAAATCATTGGTTCTTCCCAACAACTTAGGAAATGATAAGTAAGGGACTTCTCCACGGTGGGGTTGATCATTCCCAGTGATGTCTAGTATTCGACGATCTACATATGGTTGCATTTGTAATGGATCACCACGATTAAGATTCGCCCACTCACTCACGAAATGGGCACCGGCTTGCCCATCAGCAACTACGTGAGACATTGTTACGCCAATACTATAACCACCACATTGAAACCAAGTGAGTTGCACTAAGGCTACTGGCAGCTCATGTATAGGCTTATTATAGTCCACCTCATGAACCAGACCTTGGAACATCACCTGGTCACATGTTGATAAATCACCAAAGTCGCTTATTTGCTTCTGAATCTCAGCTTCCATGAACCCCACGCCCATAGCATTGCACTCGAGCTCGAGTCTCCCTCCATCGCCAACCCAATGCAGTCGGCCAGCGAGGGGATAAAAAGGGACAAGGGTGCGGCTTAACGAGTCCTTAAGGTCCTCGATGAATTTATTCTTGCTGGTATAATTTTGGGTGGGTTTTTTGTAGAAATATAAGACAGGAGTATAGTTGATGAACCCTGATTGGTCTAGTTCTGACAGGGGGAGAATGCCATTCCATGTTGGCTCAGATGGTTTCACTAGATTCTTAGACTTGATTCTTATTGCCATTTTAATTTGGACACTGATATGATCGAGTAGTGAGTACTTTCCATTTTCAGAAGACAATCTATTTAAAGGGCCGGACATACAACCGTATTTGACTATTTGCTACCACGTTTTCCAGAAATATACTACATTAACACATGGGAATTAAATCGAAACTACGTAATTAGTAGCTAGAAACATATAATAGGTGTATCGGACAGGAATGGAGAACGTGGTCTTCGGTAGAAATTAAATAGGATACTAGATTACTAGGGTGTGAAGCAAAAGGTATCAATTGACTAATTACTTATGTTTGATAAATTAGTCAAACCAATTTTCTAGTGTGGGGAGCGAACGAGTTAGCGCATAAACATTCTGCTACTCTGCTATGCACCAGCGGTCATACGCTACATATGTATCCGCTTGCTTTGATTAGAGCTTGATACATATGTAGGTTATGTAAGCCAAAAAAAAAATAAAAAAAAAATAGGTAGGTTATGTTAACTTCGTATTTGGGTTGATAGATAAACAAGTCCACTTAAATGGGTTAGCGAGCACAACCAAATCCGACCCAACTAAAAAGTAACTCGGGTTATATGACCCTACTTGATTTGTCGACCCATTTAAATTATAAAGGTGATTTGTTGGCATAAGCTATCATGATTTAAAGACCTTCCTAGCCAATACTTCACCAAATTGTTAGACAAAATCATATATTAAATATTATAAGAACCTCAAAGGCTCCATAAGACCATAACATACCAATATTTTGTTGTTAAGTTTGTCAATTGATAATTGTTTTTACATATTTAGGTCATTGCTCAATCAAAAGGGTTGGCGTGTTAGGTTTGTGTTGTAATTAAGTTACGCTGTCGACCTAAACACCACCAAATTAATTTTGTGTCGACCCAATTACTTTGATAAGCCAAAAATATCAACTAAAACCCGCTATTTTCCTATCAGATTCGTGTCATGTTGTGTTAACTTTTGCCAGCTCCAACTCTGATGATTAACAATGCGTGTCAGCTTACATAGATGCTCATGCTCATGTAGTATTACTTTTAGACTTAGAGTATGCTCATATGCTAACCGCTTCCTTTGATATTTAACAAAATACCCCTCCCCCTCCCCCTGCCAACTCTTGTTGATAATAAACATATTTGAACAGTGCTTGGGTGAGGTTCATTGAACCACATAACGTCGATTTTGCAGTGGGCTTAATTAGTTGAGCTATGATATCCTGGATTGATTGTGCAGAAGAAAGAAATAAATATATATGGAGTTGGGTGATTCAGATGATGAAACCATACTATACATACTCCGAAGGGCAATGCAGTGAAACTTCATATGGCTTGTCGAACTAACACGGTAGTTTTTCGCAATTTTACACCTTGTCACGTGAACAAGTAATTACACAGTTATCTACAGAAAGTCAAAAAAAGGGTCGCATAAAGTATGCTACGGGTATATTAGCGACAAATGAACCTTGTACGCGTTGCTTTTTATGTGTTAAAAATTCGGGTGCCAGTAAGCCTCTCCCCTAAATTGACGGTTTGCTTTCTCCACCAAATTTGGTTGTAGATGTACAGTACTTTTGGTTTTATTAAGCAACTAGGTAGCATATCTTTTCGCCCAGATTTCTTAAAGAGTAAACAATGATGAATGAGGACAAGAGCAGAAGAACTGTTAACTAGATGTACTACCCAAATCGATCAGAAATTTCTAACCAATATCTCCAATATATTCTTTATCAGGATATAGTTGAAATCATAAATGAGAAGCAAAGTGAATCAATAGATAACGGAAAATCAAA
Source organism: Corrigiola litoralis (assembly GCA_901111285.1). Classification (NCBI taxonomy): domain Eukaryota; kingdom Viridiplantae; phylum Streptophyta; class Magnoliopsida; order Caryophyllales; family Caryophyllaceae; genus Corrigiola; species Corrigiola litoralis. Next base: position 8,135 of record CAAKMY010047209.1, on the reverse strand, counting down.
ATAAGAAAAATGGCAATATTTGAACATATGAGCTCCATAACTACTTTACTTTCAGGACCTAACAATTACCATCAGTCTAACACAATCATTGACTCACTGTATGGTGCTCAAATTACAAATTCTTACGAAAGATCATGTGTTTATTGCATCTTGAAAAGAAAAAAGCATCCTCCGAGACCAAAAACAAAATACCAAGATAATTTCCCAGCTACGTGCATGACTTGCTTAGTTGCTTGGCATGTAGTACTTCATTATTTGGTGTTTGGTATACTAATATGCCCTTTCATGTGGCACTAAATAGAGCTGAAGTATTTCGCACAAAAGTCACGTGTACATCTTCAAATGAAAAGAATAGTATACTCGCAAAACCGAACATTCAAAACCAAGATAAGTGCACATATTTCCCATGTGCGTACAAGTTACAAGTTACAACCCTTCATCCGACATGGGGGCGTTGATCTTTGACCAAATGAGTATATTTATAATTGTAAGGAGTATAAACTGCAAATAATTTATACAATCATCATTCAAAACGCACAAAATTAAAAATTAAATCATAACCACTTCTCATCTCTATATATAGTACGTGTACATGGCAATGTTTGCTTAGCCAAAAATTAATACCAATAGCAGCAAGACAATTACATCTGTACAATGGCAATGTCATCCTTCTCTTCACCATTTCCTCACTTCACTAGCCCTTTCCTCCCTCGGTCTCCCTCTCACTATTCTTCAGGTGATCATGATAAAGGTTCAAGGATAAACGCTCAAAGTCATGCTATGGTAAGTTTTCTTTACTCTTTACCATTCTCCACATGCTATTTCTAGATTGTTGGTTTGTGTGTACTTTCAGGGACTAACTTAATAATAGTTAATAAGTTATTTAACGTTGCTTAATAGGTGGATGAAGGTGATGAAACTTTCAATAATGAGTCATTTAACTATAGCCAGTGAAATTTTGTGGTATTCGCACTATCACGAGAATACTTGAGCGAGTGTCTTCTACAACTCTCTTACTCAAGTGTTATTCAATACCAAAGTGTGCATCAAGCAACTTTCTGCAAAAAGAAAAACACAAATATTAAAAATTTATAAAGCTCTAATGACACCACATAATTACTTAGTATTGTTGAGGCTGTGTCTAGGTATGTAATAAAAGAATATTAGAATCTAACTACTAAAACTATAATGTATACTACTATAATTGTCCTCTTTGTTTTTGCCAATCAACTTGTTGTTCCATGATTATCACAATACTGGACAAAAATTGGCTCGAACTATAAAAACATGAAATAAAATTAAAAGCCGTGTATCTACAAATACGCTGAAAATGAAGAGATTCATCACTAGAACTAAATTATAACCATAGTAAAATAAAGATACAAGAAAACAATAAAAAATACCCGTTATATATTTGTCATTGTTTTTTTAAAATCCGTGTATATTTTCCTAAGTAGACTCAAAAACTTGTAAATTTATGTCTCTAAAATATAAACTTCCAAAAGGTATTATGCGGCTTTCAGTGTACCTTTGGTATCAGAACATGATACATTTGCATACCTTTTACAATTTGATAACTTTAAGTAAATTTATGTCTCTAAAATAAAAATTTCCAGAAGGTATCATGCGGCTTTTAGTGTACCCTTGGTATCTGAACATCAGTTATTAAATACATTTGGATACCTTTTACAATTTGATATATTCTTCTTATGAAGAGCGAGTTAAATTACATAGGATCAAACTATATGTCACATTGGTACTCTTTTGTTCGAAGGTTACTAATATATGTCTAAAGTTTTAAAGTTATTTTATTGTAAAATTATCTTGTAGTCTGAAGTTGTGCTTGAGCGAGGAAGTATCCTAGACGAATTTCAAGATAGAAATAGTTGGACAATTTCTACCACAAAGTTGGAGGTACACCAGTCTGATGAGATTGCTAAACAACACCGACCACCTCCACTAGTTGCAGCACTTCAAGCAGCAATAGAAGAAAATCCTGCTACTTTTCAATTTCCAGGGCATAATAGAGGCCCAGCTGCACCATCTTCCTTGACTCAACTAATTGGCGAAAGGCCTTTTGCATATGACATTGGGGAACTTGATGATCTTTTTTCACCAGAGGGCCCTATACTAGAAGCACAAAAAGAAGCCGCAAAACTATTTGGGGCGTCAGAGACTTGGTTTCTTGTTGGAGGTACCACTTGCGGAGTCCTTGCAGCTATTATGGGTACTTGCAAACCTGGAGACACAATTATTGCCCCTCGTAATTGTCACATATCAGCAATATCTGCAATGGTCCTATCAGGAGCAATACCAAAATACATATTTCCTAATTATGATCCAGATTGGGAGGTAGCAACTTCAGTATCTACACCAGAGGCAAGTTCATAAAATATAGTATCGTGCTTAGTATTACCAAAAGAAGTGCATATCTCTAACATTAATCACTTCTTAAAACAGGTGGAGAAGGCAATAAAGGAACTAGAAATGAAAGGTCGAAAACCAGCTGCTGTTTTTATCACCTCACCTACTTATCATGGTATATGTAGTGATGTGAAAGAGATCTCTAAAATTTGCCATTCACATGGAATTCCTCTAATTGTCGACGAGGCTCATGGAGCACACTTTGGTTTTCACCCACAACTTCCCTATTCAGCTCTTTCACAAGGAGCTGATGTGGTTGTACAATCCACTCATAAAGTGCTTCTCTCTCTCACTCAATCATCAATGTTGCATATCTCAGGGGAACTTGTAGACAGGGAAAACATAAGTAGATGTCTTCAAATACTACAGAGTACTAGCCCAAGTTTCCTACTTCTCGCCTCACTTGATGCTACTACTGCTAAACTCAAAGAGAACCCACAAATTATCTTTGATAATGCAATTCATTTATCAAAGGATGCTAAAAGCAGACTAAAACAAATCCCAGGTATTTCGGTTCTTGATTATCCCTACTTATCGGAGTTTCATGCCATTGACCCTTTGAGAGTTACAGTTAGTGTCCACGATCTTGGTCTTTCTGGACATGAAGCTAGTGAGTTTTTATTCAAGGATAAAAGGATTTTGCCTGTGCTTGTTGGATCACGAGCCATCACATTTTTGTTTACCCCAGGAACTTGTATAGAACATGTCAATAGGCTAGTATTAGGGTTTAAGAATCTATCATCATCTTTTTGTTCACTTCATAGGAAGCATCATGAAATAAATCAAGATGCCACTACACCCTTTGTTGATATAAATATGCAGCTCACACCACGAGAAGCCTTCTTTGCAAAGAAGAAAAAGGTTGATATAAAGGATGCCCTCGGAAAAATATGCGGAGAGCTCATATGTCCATATCCACCTGGTATTCCAGTAATGATCCCTGGTGAAGTGATATCTCAAAAAGCTTTAGAAATCATATTGAAAGCCAAAGATGACGGCGCTAAAGTAACAGGAGCTTCTGATCCTCTTCTATCATCATTGGTTGTATGTGACGGGTAACCAAGAATTGGTTTCACATGTCGCACATTTATGGTAAGCTTTCAAAAATGAGACAAAAAGTGAGAAGATGCAATTATGTCATTGGTTATCCTCTTGTCTTTATCTAGGATTTTTACTAGAGACAGATTGTCTTTCTATCCATAATAAAGAATATAGAGTTTGATTATGTTTAATACAAGGGTTGTATTCATAAATATACATAAATTATTGGTAAGAATAATCATGTATTTGATTCTCATTTTTTCATAATGTCTTTTGGTATGAATTTGAATACCATAGTACGTCTTGCTAAAACTTTAGTTTCCCAAAAATTTAGACGAGGAAAAACTAATGGAATCTCCAATTGTCTTGGTAAAAAATGATGTGGTCACAACAGACCTACAAATCGTTGATCATGTGCCTTTAACCTATAGCAGGCTCTTTGAGTGCTGTTTTTTTGGTTGAGTTGATTTACGTCTATATTGGCTAACCAGTCAGTAACTCGCGCGATTGACCACTCTGTAGTTATGCAAAAAATTCACCTACTATTATTCTTTGTTCACGAATTCTCTATTTTGTTTAACTAAGCGCTTATGAACCATTGTGACTGGCCTTATCTTATCATTATGCGCGGTGATGCATACTTGATTTTTATTGTATTTGCCCATACTTTGTGGGAAAATGAGATAGTGTTATTAGGTGGTATCTGATTGGGTGTCATCCACTAACATTAATATAATAATCTCCCCTATCGATATGGTCTAACAAGCATCTCTATAGAAGGGTGACACTCAAATTGGTTGTCATCCAGTGACACCTTATAATTGTACTTTTGGATACCCTAGGTCCCATCCAATTTAAATCACTTTTAGGAAAAAGGTAATAACTTAGCCTTAAAAGTTGTGCATATAACACCATATTGACTTTTAAGGCTAAGTTATACATACCAAGAAATTGTAATTTTAAGGCTAAGTTGCGCATAAGCCTTATAATTCTTATTTTCCTAACGGCTTTTAATTTAAATATACGGAAGTGTAAGACATGCATGCTAAATAAGATTACTAATTAGAATCTTTTTCCTAGTGTTACGAGACAATCCGAATTGCTAGAATTGGTGTATAGTGACTTGTATGCCTTCATAGCTTACCATATTTGGTAAGAAAAAATATTGATGGTTATTCGGTTTTGTTGCATATATTTATTATTATTATCCAAAGCACTTGACGCTACCTTATTTGCGCTTTGGGTAAACCTCCGTGTATGACCAATAGCCTACTAACCATGCACACTAGGTTAACCGCACTATTGCCAGTGTGACAAACGATGACTCAAGGGGCATATGTCTCAAGCAAATACTTTTCCCACAATTGCCATTGGAAGGGTTTGAACCTGAGATCAAGAGGTTTCTCACCTCCCATCTTAATTATCCGGTTGAGCTAACCAAGGTGGGTTGCTAGAGTACGTATATATTATTTTGAAGAAAAACCATTTCAAAAGAAGATCTAATCATTATAGTATTTCTAGATCATTTTAGGGAATATTACTATCTTTCCCTCCAAACAAGCAACCACTATATATTGGAAATCATCCAAATAAAATGGAAAGTCAATATATTGAACCGCAAAAGCTTCTTCACGTGCCTATTTATAAATTGAAAGACTTATGGAGTAAGGCCATGTTCTCCTCACATGAACTCCAGTGAGTTTCAGTTCCTTCCAGGTCTCTTCAATTTCTTTAGTTCTTTCCAGTTGCTTCGAGCTCTCTCCAGTTCCTTTCAGTTCTCTCCAGTTCTCTGCAATTCCTTCCAGTTCTCGTCATGTTCTTCCGGTTCCTTTCCGTTAATTCTTTCTATTATTTTAACTCCATTCAGTTGCTTTCAGTTCCTTCCAGTCCTCTCCAGTTCCTTCCAGTTCCTTTCAGTCCTCTCCAGTTCTCTCCAATTCCTTCCAATTTTATCCAGTTCCTTCCAGTTCAGTTCAGTGCAGTTCTGCAAGTTTCAGCTGAAGAGAACATGGCCTATGACCTAGACACCATCACCTCCTCTACCACAACGACGGTCAACTCAATTAAATCTCCGAAACAAACACTAATCAAATCCAAAAAAAATATATACAAATCTATTTAAATATACAAATCTATCTAAACTAATACTATTAAAAGTCGTTGCAAACATGGAAGGTTGTCACACACTCAAGTTCCACGTCATAACAACATCTTAATTAGTTAGCTATCATATCATGTGCACCATACTAAAAGATAAATATTAAAACTCAATCATATCATTTATATTGGAAGTACTTGAGGACTTTAAATATGAGCTTCAAAGACTTCTATCTTTATAAAATGAAAAATGGCGTAAATAACTAGATGCTTATGGCTTAGAAAGAATCAAGACACGTGCGTGAATATTTCAAGATAAATCCGTCTCACTCAAATCCTATTATCATTCATGTTACCACTTCAGATTTCGAACTCAATTTTCTTAACATTTTTTTGCCTAGGTCCCTACCTAACTTTATTTATTTCTATTGTGTTTTATTTTTCTTTAAAAGCTTACACAAGTGTTTTATAAAGAGGTACGATAATTCCAAATAAACATAAGTATGTTTTAAGATTAGCCCAATGTAAGGTTTACTATAAGTTTGTACATTTCCTATATAGTAATACTTGCTAAGTTTTATTCCAAATCATTATCTTTCAAAATACAGTTTAGTGCATCACACGAGTCAATTACTAGTTATTGGTGTAAATATATTATTCTAGTTAAACTACCGGCATAAATTTTTAAGTTAATCTTTAGCACGCATCAATTCGCCCTCCATTTTTTGTGGCCCAAATATGCCTTTAACAAAAAAAAAAAAAAAAAAAAAGAGAGCAAAGTAGAATTGTGCGATTCTCTTTCCTCGTTTACCGCATAATTCATTGGCTTTTCCCTTGCAAATTTGTTACTCATCATAACCACTTACACTACCATAATATTCTCTATTTCCTAAAGAAGGGGCCCTTAAAGTCTTAAATTTTAGTTTTTACATATCAAAAAAAATTTAGCCTCTCCAACTCTACTGTATCTTTAGTTGTCTTTTCCACTGGGCATCTTTGATTTATGCCTAGTCCATTGCTTAAATAATTAAGGATTGAAGGTTTTATACTCTTTCAACACTTGGAAGTTTTCGTAATTTGTCACATGTGAAGGTACTTTCCAGTTCATAGTTTGTTAATATTCTACCTTTTTCTAAGATTAGTTCATAGCTAAACATTTTCTAGTTTTTATGGTTTGGCTGATAATTTTGTGAGTTCATCTAAAACATGTTGTGGAGGATTATATTTTTTTCTTTCATTACCATGTTAAAGGCTAGTAATAAACTAATAAACTTGGCTTCTCCTTATTTTGAAGTTTGGTTGACGATTTGATGTTTCGAGTGGTTACATATACAATACTTGTTAATAGTTGCTGAAATATTGTATTATTATTGAGAGAATGGTGGTACGTAGGCAATGATAACGATTGAGAACAATTTTTCAGAGAAAGTTGTCAGGGAATTTTAGTCGATGTGTTTTGATTTCAAACATGCTGAAAATGGTTACAATAAACAAGTGATCCATAACTATTTTAAGAAAATATTTTGAAGTTGAGAACAAAGCCCCTCAAATGTATGAGACGATCTTGCTCTTGAAAGTATAATAATCATTATCATTATCATTCTCATTCTCATTGTGTTTATTATTATCAACATTTTTATGGGGTTAATATCATCACCATTTTTTATATCATTTTCATATTAAGAAAGATAGATTTTTAGAGTGTAAAAGTTTATTACCATTTCAACTTAATTATTTATGGTGATAGTTGGGGTTGTCAAAAATAATACGGGAATATAAAAAGATATTCTCAAAATATAGGATTCCATATTTCCAATAATCATTTATCTTCCTAGAATTATATAAAATGTGTTATAAACAGATGTTCCTTTTTTCACCATTCACTTACACATTTGGCCTATTAAGTAATTGACTCCTAATATAAGCGGACAATACGAGTGCATATTCGTCGGGCAAGTTTCAAAGTTTCATACTAGTAGTTTCATGTGACCTTGTTCTTATATTGTAATCATTACATCATGGAGTACCTTTTACATATCAATTGCTCTCCTCGGTGACATAGCAAAAAATTGTGAGGTATAGGGTCATTCATAATGTAAATACGTAATAGACTTTTGAGTAAGGGGTCATTTATTAATAACATTTGCATGTTTGATGAAATTATATATATAGAATTATAAGGGGAATATATTATAAGTATGGAGTTAAGTGTTTCTTTTGTTAACAATGTGGCTCTCATCACCACAATTAATAATGAAATTATAGAGGTTTTTTATAGGAAAAATTAACGGGAATAATCCCAAGTTTGGCTGTTTCTTTTTTATTAATCCCAACTTTTGATTATTCCTCATTAATTCCAAGTTTTAATTGTGTTTTTTCTATTGCTCCCATTTTAACAAACCTCTTTTCCGAGCCTAAATTTTTTGACGAACCTCCTTCCCTTCCCCTACCCACCACCCTCTTCATCCTCACTCTCATACTCCACCAAAAACTCACCATCTATTTCCAACAACCTCATTTCCCTTCCTTCCCCCCCCCCCATCCCCCCTATCTCTCCCCATAGAAAACAATCC
>CAAKMY010047197.1:0-11475 GCA_901111285.1 Corrigiola litoralis | reverse complement strand
CATCAAGACACATGATACAAAAAACAATTTGATGTTATGGGTATAAGATTAGGATCGATGGCTAAAAATAATGACCGAGTTATGAAAGGGGATCCAAATTGTTTAGGATTGTCAGGTCTTATATAGAGTTTTTACAGTTAATTGAAAAGAAGAGGGAAAACCAATAGACAAATAATGGAAGTTTCACTAATAATGAATTCATTATTAGTTAAAACCTATTAAACCTATTAAGATTATGACAGTTACTAGAAAAGAAAGAGTCACGAAGATAGAAATGAGATGACAATAGTATAGATAGTATAGATGTGGGTTGGGTCTTTTCGTTTGGTTTCAATTTAATGGTTTATTAAATATAGGCCACGTGTCCTAAACTTAGAATATCTTAGGTGTATAAGATAATAGTATAGATGTCATATGGTCATTTATTAATGATACAATTGATTTCCGTTCAAATCCGTTCAAATAAAGCTTAGCATCTATGTTTGATTACCCAAATCTTACACTTGCTCATAAAATAACCAAAAAGGTTACATGATATGTCCAGCCCTTATCTTCAATTTGATAGTTTTCAACTATGCGTCCAATATATGGACGGTTAGGTATATTGGGGACACTTTTGAGATAAATTATTTCAACTTTAGAGGTAATAATATAAGAAAATAACCGCACCCAATCATTCCTACATCGTAATACACGTCACTCGACTGTCAATTAGGCTTGAAGTGTGAATGCACAGACCCTCGCATTCCGTATGTTAATTATTCCATTCCTTGGGAGAGAGGGCTCTGGCAAATAGGGGTGTGCATAAAAAGCGAAACCGAAAAATCAATTCATTGCACCGGAAAACCGGGTTTTCAACCTAACCGGAAAAAAAAGACCGGTTTGCTTAAAAGAATCGGGTTGTAAACAGAAAAAAAAAGGTTAGGTTCAGTAAACGACTTTTCAAGAAACCGGTAAAACGAAATCGAACTAGATTTAAGAAATTCATTTTTCCTTTTTCTTCTAAAGACCGATTAATTGAATTAGAGCCGGTTAAACAAAACGAAACCGGTCAACCGAAAACATATTATAAGATGCTCAAACTTATGATATATTGAATATAATAAGACTTATAAACCATATTGTATAAATTAATTCCGCTATAATTTAAATTATACTGTGGTGGTCTTAATTAATATGAAGTTTTAGATTGTTTTGAAAGATAAAAATTATAAATTGGTTACAATGTACCGATAACCGATAAAACCGAAACGGTTAATCTATTTTTCTGGATCCACTTAAGGATTGAGTACAGGCTAATGGTTGAGGTCCAATCATTAGTTACATTCAAATAGCCAAGATAAAAAAATTGTGATAATAAAACGTTAAACACTTGAAAAGAAAGTAATCACTAGTATAGTAGTCGTAGCTAGGGCTGCCCATCGATCCAAAACCGGACCGGACCGAACCAGACCGCCCGAACTGAAAAGTCCCAGACAATTGGGCCGGGGACCGGACCGGTTGATATCCGGTCTTGGACCGGACCAGACCGGGAAATGGTGGACCGGACCGGAGTGGACCGGTTCTGGAAAAATATATTTTTTATTTGTAAAATTAATTTCAAATGACATATAATGAAATCAATTTTTTAATAAATCTCTTTATTTACGTTGATTTTGCCAAAATAGTTACTTTCAATAATTTTTTAGTGTATAAATAAGATTTTTAAAATCCCTTACATTACAAAATACTTAAATAAATACAAAATATTGATTTTCCGGTCCATCCGGTCCGGACCGGAATAATAACCTGACCAGACCAACAAACGGACTGGTTCTCAAGAACCATGGACCGAGGACCGGACCGGTTGCATCCGGCCTTGGTTCGGTCCGGACTGAACGTTCTGGTCCGGTCCATTTTTCCGGTCCTGACCGGATCATGGGCGCCCCTAGTACTCGTAGCAAGTGTGGTTTGAAATGTCAAATCTCAGTCAGTAACGTGAGTCTACGGTTATTTTTGAAAGTCGTCTTCTATAGTATACCAAGTCTCTAGCTAGAAGTAATCATTTTATTATTAAGATACACTTGAGCAGTAGAATTGGAGTGAATCGGAGTTGGAACAAAGCTCTGAATACAGAAAACTTTGAAAGCTTTAAGTTAAGCTTTTCATACTAAACCAGTGTCAAACATAACTCAGTACACTGTTTGAACCATGAATGTCCAGAGCAATTTTCTTGCTAAGCTTTATGCCATCCTTACAGTTTTCTTTCTAGTAACCATACCTCCGTGTCTTGGAGCTGATACCCTCACTACAAATAACTTTCTCTCTGGAAACCAAACAATAATCTCCGCTGGCGGTTTCTTTGAGCTAGGCTTTTGCAAACCAGGTAACTCTTCCAACTACTACTTAGGCATATGGTACAAGAAAATCCCTGGCCAAACTGTCATTTGGGTAGCAAATAGAGATGAACCTGTATTTGACAAGTACACATCTAAACTAAGAATATTAAATGATGGTAATTTAGCCCTGTTTTCCAGTGAGTACAAATCAACAATTTGGACCACAAACTTAAAGCCTAACCTCTCTGAATCCATAGTAGCTGTACTCCTAGATGATGGAAACCTTGTGTTGAGAGCCGAGAATAATTCGACTTCTCCCCTTTGGCAGAGCTTTGACTATCCCACTGACACACTTATGCCGGACGCCAAGTTAGGATTAAATAAAATAACTAAGTGGAGCAGAGTTCTTACATCTTGGAAGAACTCCCAGGACCCTGGTAAGGGCCTCTATAGTATTGAGCGCGATCCTAATGCTAGTCAGTTTATTATAATGTGGAATCAAACTGAGCAATATTTTGCGAGTGGCCTCTGGATTCTTGATCAAAAGATCTTCAGTCGACTTCCAGAGTTTAGGTTTCTTAAAACACAGCTTTATAGCTTCAGCTATGTCGATAATGAGAACGAGAGCTATATCACCTATTCTGTCCGTGACTCTTCCATTGTAACAAGGTTAGTGATGGATGTTTCGGGGCAAATTAAGCAACTAACATGGCTCGACAGTGCTCAGCAATGGGGTTTATTTTGGTCACAGCCAGGGCAACAATGCGAAGTGTATGCCTATTGTGGTGCTTTCGGATACTGCAACCAGACCTCCCTGCCATATTGTCACTGTCTTCAAAGTTTTATGCCAAAATCAATGACAGAATGGAATTTAAATGATTACTCTGGTGGTTGTAGTAGACAGACCAAGATAACATGCGAGAACTATACAAAAGGTGGCAGCGGGGATAAGTTCCTGATCAGTCCTAGTAAGGTACTACCAGAACTTCCACAATTCGTCTCAGCTTTGAGTGTGCAAGAGTGTGAATCAGCTTGTTTAAGAAACTGCTCTTGCACTGCTTACGCTTATGACAGTAGTGGGTGCTACATTTGGTTTGGGGACCTCTTAAACATGAGACAACTTTCTGACAGTGATCCAAGTGGAAAAATTCTGCATATCAGAGTTTCAGCCTCAGACATCCCAAGAAGTACTGGCCATAAGAAATTGGTAATTTCTATTTTGGTGGGCCTCTTGATGGGGTTGGTAATTCTGTTAGCTCTTTCTTATGTTGTCTACAGTAGACAGAAAAGGCGCTTGCTCGTAGCTGCACACACTTTGGACTCCTCATTAACAAGGTTTGGGTATAGGGATTTGCAATCTGCTACAAAGAATTTCTCACTAAAACTAGGAGGCGGCGGATTTGGATCTGTATTCAAAGGAACTTTACCGGACTCAACAGTCCTAGCTGTGAAGAGACTCGAAAGCATCAGTCAAGCTCATGGAGAGAAGCAATTCAGAACAGAAGTAAGTGCGATTGGGACTATTCAACATATTAATCTTGTTCGCCTACATGGTTTTTGCTCAGAAGGCAGTAAGAGGTTGTTGGTTTACGAGTATATGCCAAATGGATCCTTAAACACTCATCTTTTTACAAAAGAGAACTCACAGACCTTGAACTGGAAATTACGGTATCAGATTGCCACTGGAATAGCTAGAGGATTGGTTTATTTACATGAAAAATGTAGGGACTGTATCATTCATTGTGATATTAAGCCAGAAAACATTCTTCTAGATGCCGAGTTTTGTGCAAAGGTGGCAGATTTTGGCTTGGCAAAACTTGTTGGGAGGGATTTCAGTCGAGTCCTAACAACCATTAGAGGAACAAGGGGATACCTAGCACCGGAATGGATTTCAGGAATGGCAATCACGGCAAAAGCTGATGTTTACAGCTATGGCATGATGCTATTTGAGCTAGTGTCAGGGAGAAGAAACATGCAAAACATCAGCGCAGGGAGGTTGGAGTTCTTTCCAACTTGGGCTATAAGTAAAATAACTGAAGGAGAAAATGTTTTAAAACTACTTGACCCGAGGTTGGAAGGTGGTGCAGACATAGATGAAGTAATGAGATTATGTAAACTTGCATGTTGGTGCATTCAAGACGAAGAAAATCAAAGACCATCAATGGGGCAGGTAGTTCAGGTTCTTGAGGGGTTTTTGGATGTGGATATGCCTGCAATCCCACGGTCCCTCCAAGCGTTTGTTAGTAATGAAGAAAGCATCATGTTTTTCTCTGAACTCTCATCCAGCCAGCCTTCAACAGAACAGGCTAGTTACACCTCTGCTACTTCATCTGTGACCCAGGGTACCTCCTCGTACACAAGTTTGATAAATTAGAATTTCATCTAATGTTTTTTTCTTGTGTGTGCTGTTTTCATAATTTTAATACTTTCTTCTACTGTTCTGGAAATAAATGGTAAGATGATTTTCTGCATCAGTAACACAGACATTGATATGATAACTAGTATCTTTTGGCAAATTGATATGTCTAAACAGGCGCATGGTTATGACAATGCGAATATCAAAACAAAGGATGACAACAGAGCAAAAATGTATTGAAATGAGTCCAGGCAATCAACTTTATCAGCAGTTAACATCAGAACGGAGCATATGAATGGCTTGCAGCTGGTGCATAACTGAAATATTCCAAGTAAATTACATCATAGCAAAAAATAGCTAACATCACGTCTGGCAACCTCGGCGGAAATTAAACTCTTTCATCTATTTATTAGATAACCTAGCTAGTTCTTGAAAATTGTAAATAAATGTCAACCCCTCTCATCCAGATTACGGAGTAATTAGTTTAAGCAGCAGGGGTGCGTAACTACAGATAAGAGCTGTTCATTAACAAAGAAATAGAAACTCATATGTACATATGTAAGCCGTCCCTTTATCCTACCTTTGTCTTACCCATTTTTTTCAACTCTTTTTAATTAGTCTTAGCCAAATTTCGATGTCACGTAAGCTCACTTGATGTGCATATGATGCTTTCTACTAAACGAACAGAAAATCTCACGAAGTCACTGATCCTCCTATATGATTAGGATAAAATCTGTTTATAGCGTTGTAGGAAACGATCTGTTTATATTACTGTGGGCCCATTTTTGAAAAGCCTATGTTTTGTTATCTAAACGGGATGCATGGCCGTAATAGTACGTGTAAAGGGCAACTGTATCTTCTTCTGATATCTCGCTACACTCCAGCGTATAACTGTTGATTTTTTCCTTCTAAGCTCCCTGTATGGTATTCCCCCAAATGTCATTAATCCTTACCTAACAAAACTTGCTCACCCAAATTCAGCAATTCCCTAAAATAAGAAACAAGACATTAGTAGCTTTTAGTTCTGTGTTACAATAGTAAAATATGGTGTCCTTTCTTGTTCTCTCTTACTAACCATGCATATAAACAAAGCAAAAAATTATTATATTTTATTTGTTCCATTCCTCTTTGATATCACATATTAAATCAAACATTCGAACGGGTAATCTTCAATGGTTGGGCTTTTTGTTCTTATTGAAGGTAATTCATGATTTTTTGAGTTTTGAATTTTATTGATATTTTATGTTTCTTTTTATTTCTTCGTTAATGTTTATATGTTATTGACTTATTGTCAAATTATTTAGTACAATTGATTTTGAACTTATCAAGGGATGCTTTCTCCTGTAAAAACTTTGTTTGTTGTTAGTATATAATTTGGACGAGCAATTACTTGTTTAAAACTCATTAGAGAGTACTAGAGGCTTAAATATAGAGGAATATTCATATGTGTATGACATGTGAGATGAACAAATATACTACCTAAACTAACATACATTGGAGGCAAACTGTGAATGAGTGAGTATAAGCAAAAATACAAAACCCTTAAGTAGCTTAATGACTTGTCGTGACAATGTTTGCTGCAAGTGTTTTATTTTTCGCTTCTGAACTCGTTCACTGTATGTAAAATTGGTGATCTATTTCTTGGAGCTTTAATGGGTTTGAAAGCTGAGAAACATGGTAAGGTTGGGTAGTTGGGTCCCAAATAATTACTTTAACATTTTTAGGGCCTTATTTTAACTTAATTTTATTATTTAGCACAGGGCCTCTCAAATGTATGAGACAGCCCTGCCTATAGGCTATAATCAATGCTCTACCAGTGCAATGGTACCGCTTCACTGCAACTGTGAGCACCTCGAACCCACCGATCTAATCAATAGTAGGCCTTTCAAAAGCTGAGGTTTGGGACCTTGTTTGTGTATTGTTATTTTTGTGGCTGATCAAATAATTGTAGGACTAATATCCATAATCCAAATCTAACAGAATCTAGTTTAGAGAGAAATAGGACCCTCCGCTACCATAGGTACGTATTACATGACCTCTGCGTTACAAAATGTAGCGCATGGGGTTACGGGTAGCTTTGCCTTGCCCCTGACTATGTTTTGTATTGCAGGAGTTACCACCAAGGGTACGCAATCTTTGAAAATCTAGTTTTAGAATCGTCGGTGACGATTTCATCTAAAAGACTCAACAAGATTGTAGAGTAAGTCACCTCCCCATTGCCTCTAACTCGGCCTATGGAGGTTCGTCCTTGAATATCACTTGTTTTGTCTTTTAAGTGCTCGATCCCTTCGCATTCTTATGTTGAGTATGAGCAAGAGGTCTCCAAATGCCTTGTTCTTTAAACCAAACTCTCATCTTTATATGCTATAGTTCAAAACTAATACTCCTAATGGACTTATCGATTTTCAATGTCACCACATTGATCGTCATCGTCTCGCATAGTATCACGTTATTCAAAAGCTATGATATCAACATGATAGCTACGTCCTTAAAGGCATGTAATCAAAACATGTGAAAATCACATATACAATAAGATGGATCTCTCAAGTTTTGACGATATGCTCACAAAGGCTTTCGCAATTTATTCTGTTCCCTTAGGGGGCTATGGTTTGTCCGTGCCTCCACAGGAAAATGTGTGTCTGTCTATGTGGGTTCACAACATATCATGACCCGCATGTGTGGATATAAAAATGTTCGTTGATGGTTTACCCAACAGACCGTGGGTAAAACCTCCTAAGGCCACCCACGGGTGCAGTACACGCATTTTCTTTTACGGTCTAGTTTCATCCTCATCTAATCACTCTCATCCTTGTCACTCTCAATCGACTTTTTATGCCACTAATCACAACAAACATTTGTAACATAAGCAGCAATTACAGTTTTTTATTGAAATTGATATAAGGTTGCAGACACCCCTATGTGTCATAGTGTCTTACACTCAATGATGATGCCTAGGTTATGATGTGTGTTATGATAATATGTGCTTCAAATATCTGAGGATCGAATGAGATCCTAAGTTATCCCCTTAACCCCTTAATGTCAATTATTGTCAAAATTGATCAATGGGCCAATAAATATACATTAACTATGTTTTCAGCCTGGTTCATTTGGTTAAACTGAATTAATTAACCATGCCAGCATTACACATGCCTGGACCGGTATAATAGCCATCTATGAGCTCGTCGTACCTAATGGCGCCACCCACGAACCTAGTTCGTTTCACCTGTCTTCTCTGTGTAATAAACATCCCACAATCCAATGTCATTTTGTACGTTGTTCAAGAATAAGAAGATGTACTTGGCTTGAACATTTTTTGGTTACCAGAAACCATGATGTAAGAGGAACAAAGGGTTAACCTTTAATTTCGAGCCTGTCGGAAATAAAGTGAAAGGACCAAAGGGTTGACCTTTCGAGCCTTTAGGACATAGGGTGAGAGAACAAAAGTTTGAGCTTTGAGGCCATTTGAAAACAAAATAAATGACGTAGGCATTTTAACCCTTGGGGCCTTCTGAAAACAACATAAATGACCAAAGAGTAGACCACTAGGTCCATTTGAAAACCAAGAAATGACCATAGTTGTGACCTTGGGGCTTTTGAAAATCACACATAATCATAAATGTGAGTTAGGAAAAAAGGAAAGACGAGGAAGAGTCATGCACAATATAGGTATGTCAAACGACCTTGTGAGAAAATTGTATGGGACGAGATAGTTTCGTGGTAGGGAAAACGAGCTAGACTCGTACAAGTGAAGCGAGGTGGTCTCGTGAAAATTTGGCTCGGGAGAACGAGGTAGACTCTGGCATAGAACAAGGTAAACTTGTACATGGGAATCGAGGTGGTCTTGCGAAAAAATCTAGAACGAAGTGTACTCATACACAAAAAGAGAGTAATGATGTAAATTTTATATACAACAGATGTGTAATGATATGTAAATTCATATAAACTAATAACAACATAAGTCTTTAAAATCAATATAACAAGGTTCTATAAAAGGTTAACACCAAAACTCAAAACGTACTACATAATTAAAACCAATTAAGTCTAGCTTAGTTCAATACAAATTTCAAAACACTCTTGCACATGCCATTTAAAATAATTTGATAAAGATTCCCAAATTTCCCCTTGTATGCCATGCAACACTTCAAACACGATCATTACCTAAAGCTGTACCCGAAAACCATACATGTAAAGGTTCCAAATGAGGAACGACCCATAATACGCAAGTGTCAACTCAAGGCTGAGTATAGAAAACAAAAGACATAC
Source organism: Corrigiola litoralis (assembly GCA_901111285.1). Lineage (NCBI taxonomy): Eukaryota > Viridiplantae > Streptophyta > Magnoliopsida > Caryophyllales > Caryophyllaceae > Corrigiola > Corrigiola litoralis. The sequence continues at coordinate 2,538 of CAAKMY010047197.1, read as the reverse complement.
AAGGCACAAAATAAACGAATGTAGACATACCAAGAAAGTATTTAAATCTTACATTTAAATACAAAGGAAGAGTTACTCTAACTTTCCAAAAACAACATTTTCCAAATATAGACTTCTAGAAATCACAAAAGTAAGTACACAAACCATTTCATAAATTGCGTTGTGCATGTAAGCTCATTTCAAATACCAAATTATAAGTACATATCAAAATCCAACAAACCACTACGAGATCCTACTCTCACATTACCTTAGAGAAACCGCTTAGCCTAATAGTATGTTTAAGTGCTCACCTCCCCTCATAACAGTCGTAGGATAACCGTTATGAGGGAATGACTATGTAGGTGGGTGAGGTTCGGTAGACTCACCCTATTTTTGATAGTTTATTCTAGAGAGAAGACCATAGGGGCCAATCTATGATCTTTGGCGTTGCGCTTCAATTTCAATTCATATAAAACCACGATAAACCTTCTATATTTAAATACATAAAATCATAGAAGTAATTCAAATAAAACATGGTTTCCAAATTCTGTAAAACACCAAACATGCTCGTTTCAAAGTTATAAAACCACGTAGTAAAGTACAAGTAGGTAACTTCACTTACCTTCTTAATAAGATTTCCAGTCTCAAACACCTTAATCAAGAAACGACTTCGCAACGAACTCGAAATCTACAATTCAGTTATAACACCGTAAGTAACCATAAATAGCCTCGAGCTAAAATATAATCTAACCCCTTAGATTACCAACTCAATCTAAAACTCACTTATTACCTTCACTTCGTATCAACCAACTTGTAAATAATCCATACTCTCGTTATAACCTTACATTAACCATCCTACAACTTAAACCCAAATAATAAATTATAAAACTTATAACTTAAATTATTCGACAACCTAACAATGACTTACCACAACACCTCAAACCACCAAGTATACAAAATCCGACAATACAACCTAAGCAAAGCCGACCACCAACGCTTACAAAACCTGACAACTAACAACCAAATAACAACCCAATATCCCATCAACTAACCACACGACTCAGACCTAAGGTGGACGCGAGGTAGACTCTAAGGCAGCAGCACCTCGGGCAGCAGCCACATGGCGCAACAGCGCGCAACCCGAGGCAGCAGCCCGGGCTTGGCTGTGCTTGTGGCTCGCAGCCAGCCCAAGGGCAACTCCCTCCACTCTCGGCCTACACTCTAAAATCTGCACCACCATCTTCATCTCTCGCCCTCACCAGTTCTGCCACCCACGCACAACTGCAACAATAACCTGCACAATCCGCAACACACCCGACCACAACCACCACAAACTCGGCCTTACCACAACACCTTCATCCCCCAACGTCACACCAATAACAACACACACAAACTACATCAAACAATACCCAACAACCCAGACTCAATCGCACTCACAACACCCCAAACAAACCACATCAACAACCCACAAAATATGACCAAAACATGATATGGAGTAAGCAAATACTTTAAATCAAAGTCCAAGCATGCAACATCAGACATAATAAATAATACCAATACTTGACGATACAAGACACTTGACAAATACGTCACAATACATTGCGTGGTTAGGGTCCTACCCCTACACGCATACAGAGGTAACGATCGATGCTTATAACTTAAGTGATCACCTCCCCTCCAAACGGTCGTAGGAGCACCATAACGGGAAACTATAGACGAGGGAGTCCGGTGTTCATCTGATTGAATAGGTGCTACTCTAGAGATAACCATGGTGGCCAGTCCATGATTTACAAACCAAGGTACAACGATACAATCATTGCACAAATACATGAACATAGATAATAAGAGAAGACCACATGCCATCATAAGATGGTATAACCATAACTTGAATACGCAATGACATCAATATATGCTTACTTCATGAATAAGAAACACATAAACACGTACAAGAGTGTTTAAGAGTATTCACTTACCTTATTGAGACGAATATCATATGTTATAACATCTTAGTCAATACAACGCTTCTCATGGAAGTCCCTCTCCTTAACCACCTCCTCTACATGAGTAAAGGGTTCACAATGGAGCCATTAACAATTTCACACATTTAAACACTAAAATAGGAAATATGTCTACTCGACAGCACTAACTTGTTGGTCTCATCTAACTGCCTCATAGGCCAAAACAATAGCCCAAATGTTTACTACACCTTCCTAACACGAAATTCCGTTGGGAAGTTACTCAAATAAATTCATTTGTCTAGACGCTACTGCACTACAGAATATGATCAGTCCTAATGTTAAGCGAATCGGATAGACTTACAGTGATTCAATGATCTCCAAATGTTTACCACATCATAATAAGCCATAAGGATACTGCTCCACCAAATTTCATGCATAAATTCCTCCGATAACATAGGCAAATAAATTTGTCAATATACCTGAACTGCACAGTCCACTTCTAGTGTTTCAACACTTATAAAACTCTTCATACTTTAACAAAACTCCATTAAAACATGATGAAGCTCGACCAACATTACTTATATCAACTACCCACATGTTA
>CAAKMY010047187.1:0-19013 GCA_901111285.1 Corrigiola litoralis | reverse complement strand
CCAAGGGTATATTGGAGCATAATTAGAGCATATGGCAATGTGATTCCTTTGTCTTGATAGATTTATGGTGTGTTTATCGCTCGACTCGAGCATGTGAGTAATGGACAAAACCGATTGTTTGGGCAATGTCTAGGCTTCCTTTTTCGAATTTTACTGTTCACTTCTTTATTATATGTATCTAGGATGCCTCCCGCCAATTTTCATTTGATACCATTTCGGGGCCGAAACAAGGTTTTTTCGTGGATAATAGTCCACAAAAACCGGCTTTTTAGGTCGATTTTTGGTTCTCCGGAAAAAGTCCCGAAAGTGACCTAGTATGCACCTATGGAATATTATAGCATAATTGGAGCATATGGCAATGCCATTCCTTTGTCTTGATAGATTTATGGTGTGTTTATCGCTCGATTCGAACATGTGAGTAATGAACAGTTTCGATTGTTTGGGCAATGCCTACGCTTCTTTTTCCCAATTTTAATGATCAATTCTTTATTATATATGTTTAGGATGCCTCCCGCCAATTTTCGTCCGATTCCATTTCGGGGCCGAAACGAGGTATTTCGTGGATAGTAGTCCACAAAAACCGGCTTTTTGGGTCAATTTTTGGTTTTCCGAAAAAATTCCCGAAAATGACCTAGAATGCACCTACGGTATATTGGAGCATAATTTGAGCATATGCCAATGTCATTCTTTCCTCTTGATAGATTTATGGTCTGTTTATCGCTCGATTCGAGCATGTGAGTAATGGACAAAACTGATGGTTTGGGAAATGCCTAGGCTACTTTTTGGCAATTTTCTTGTTCCATTCTTCATTATATGTGTCTAGGATGCCTCTCGCCGATTTTCGTCCGATTCCATTTCGGGGCCGAAACAAGGTTTTTTCATGGATTACCACAAAAACCGGCTTTTTAGGTCAATTTTTGGTTTTTCGGAAAAATTCCCGAAAGTGACCTAGAATGAACCTAGGGTGTAGTGGAGCATAATTGGAGCATAATTGGAGCATATGGAAATGTCATTTTTTCCTCTTGATAGATTTATAGTGTGTTTATCGCTCTACTCGAGCATTTAAGTAATGGACAAAATCGATGGTTTGGGCAATGCCTAGGCTACTTTTTGGCAATTTTCTTGTTCCATTCTTCATTATATGTGTCTAGGATGCCTCCCGCCGATTTTCGTCCGATTCCATTTCGGGGCCGAAACAAGGTTTTTTCGTGGATAATAGTCCACAAAAACCGGCTTTTTGGGTCAATTTTTGGTTTTCCGGAAAAATTCCCGAGAGTGACCTAGAATGCACCTAGGGTATAGTGGAGCATATGGCAATGTCATTCTTTCCTCTTGATAGATTTATGGTGTGTTTATCGCTTGATTCGAGCATGTGAGTAATGGACAATGCCGATGGTTTGGGCAATGCCTAGGCTACTTTTTGGCAATTTTCTTGTTCCATTCTTAATTATATGTGTCTAGGATGCCTCCCGTCGATTTTTGTCCGCTTCCATTTCGGTGCCAAAACGAGGTTTTTTCGTGGATAATAGTCCACAAAAACCGGCTTTTTGGGTTGATTTTTGGTTTTCTTGAAAAATTCCCGAAAGTGACCTAGCATGCACCTAGGGTATTGTGGAGCATAATTGGAGCATATGGCATAGTCATTCCTTCGTCTTGATAGATCTACGGTGTGTTTATCGCTCGATTCGAGCATGTGAGTAATGGACAAAACCGATGGTTTGGGCAATGCCTAAGCTTCTTTTTCCCAATTTTATTGTTCACTTCTTTATTATATTTGTCTAGGATGCCTCCCGCCAATTTTCGTCCGATTTCATTTAGGCTCCGAAACGAGGTTTTTTCGTGGATAATAGTCCAGAAAAACTGGTTTTTTGGGTCGATTTTTCGTTTTCTGGAAAAATTCCTGAAAGTTACCTAGCTTGCACCTAGGATAAACTGGAGCATATGGCAATGTCATTCCTTCGTCTTGTTAGATTTACGGTGTGTTTATCGCCCATCCCAAGCCTACTCTATAACAGCGTTCTACCCCACCCTTCATCCCTCTCATTCGCTTGGACCCCACTCATCATCCTTCCCAGCCCAGCCCTACTTTTAACCCCACAATCTACAAGTATCCACCACCACCATCACCTTACAACTCACCACCGACCTAGTTAGCCCAAACGAGTTGGTAATGTGACGACGATGAAAAGTACTATGATCGGACGACTGAGATTGTGCTTAGCTCCCTAGGCTGGTAACAATAACGGAGGTATTAATATACTCTTTAACCACACGTGGACCCAAAAGATCGTACAGCTGTGATCACACCCTTCAACGAGGCCGAGGAATTTGAAAGCTAAGATTGACTATGGGGTGAAGGTGAAGGAAGACGTGGAGTCGTCTTGGGCATCAGATTAGGTGGAGCAGGTGCATTACGAACAGGTGGGTTGGAGGACCATAGTACCACCACTCGGGCACAAGTTCAAGCAGGTGTATGCGCTAGTGAAAGGGGGATGGTTGTAATGTTGTATTCGCAGTTGAATTTGTGGTTTATGGGTTGTTGGTGGTGTATTGGTGGATGGGCACAGTTGACTAAAGAGGTGGATGGTGGTTCTATGGTGAGAAGTATTATCGACGGGTAGGGAAGGGGGGGAAGGAGCAAAGGGCCATTGCAGTGGGGAGGACACTGGTGGGGGAGAGTATAGGGTATTTTGTTTTGCTTTATTTTTACTTTTTTAGTTTTACATGTGTCATATTCATAGTGGTTGGATTTGGGATGAGATTATAAGTCAAAAGTAAAAGTTGGTTGACATATTATCAATTTATCAATCTAAAGGAAAGTTAATGGAGTTTAAAATCTATTTTTACCCAAATTAAAGTAAATTATATATAATTGTCGTGTACCCAAAATGATGTTTTGACTCCAAAGTTTTTACTTTTTCTATGTAATCTATGGTTGTGATAGTCTGCTGTGGCGAACATACAATCACATTGCTCTAGATTATTCATGACAAACACATCTCATCCAAATCTGAAAACAGCATGGATCTCGACCATGCATGCTAGCTACAATATATTATACATTCATAAAATTAACACCCAACAAGATCTATATAGTCCAGTTGGATCATCCATTACATATCAACTGCAAGAATACTGCAGAGATGCTCTGCTATGTCCAACAAACAATCACTACAGCGCCACTGACCTTAAAATTAGTTAAATCCTACACATTAGTACAATACAATACATGGACCGTAACGTTGCAATTATTTTAAAGCACGAGCCACCGACCTACGCCACGTACTGACATGCTTCGTAACCTACAGTTCATTGGAAAACATATACACAAGTTAGCATCGAAAAACATGTAGCTAACGAAGAACATTAGCATAAAATTCGATACAAATCGAGTTAGATTGGTTGCTTTCATCAACGCCCTTACTAGATTACCAAAATTAATAACCAATTTAAAACAATTTGATTTTAATCAACTATATACGGTCTAGTACAGCCATACAGGATTTTATCTAAGTTTTTTTTTTTTTTTTTTTTGAAGCCACAGGAGTTTATCTAAGTTGAAACCAGGAAAAGGTAAGCGAACATACTGGGGTTACTAGAGGTAACAAGTCCAGTGCCAGCAAAGTAGCAATCATAGTCATGCTGGCCGTTGATGTGGTAGTAAGTATTCATGGCGTATGATGCGTGAGATCTAACAGTGTTGGGCGCAAAGCAAGACCCACCATCTTGTATGGGCTTGCAGTCTATCCCTTTGCTACACACGTAATCTAAGTTCCCTTGTAAGGCCTGATCACTCGCATCTGGTTTCGCCACGCACCATTTCTGACCCACACCTGACGGTGATGGTGTCACTGGGGTCGTGGATGATGTCGGTCCTTCCGCCTAAAACAAAAATATGACAATCATTCAAAAGTTTCAATCAATTGCTGGCTAGTACTGTACTGAAACAGAGTTTATAAAAGCTACCAATAAATGAAGAAGGATCTAATGTAGGCGTGTATAACGCAAGTGATTCAACCAGAAAATTTTGAGTTTTGGATAGCATGATAAATTTAGGATCCAGCTACTGACACTCTAAAAAAATTAGTCTAGCACAAAATGACCCATTTTGAAACCGTCCAATTTTATTGAAACCGTCCAATTTTATCTTACGAGACTGGGAGTGTCAATGACCTCATCTAACTAGTTTGACACAATCTATACCTATAGTATAGCAAGTGAATACGTAAAATAGACAGTACCCGTACACTAGCTCGATCAAAACAAGTTTTATTGCTAACACGATGAAGACCACCATGTCATTAATGATTGCAACAATTATAAGGATCACAGCAATTATGATAGCAATACATAAAGACATAGATTTCCTATTAGGCTGGCGAAAAGAACACATACACTCTTCATTTTCAACCACCAAACATTAACTTCGGAATCAAATTCTTCTATGTTCCCCATGACCATTGTGTGGTCCCTAAGCATCTAATGCGCTCTTACCCCCAACAATTACCCGCTATGCTATCCAATCAACAACGCAAATTTTCTACAGCAGCAAACTAAAGCACCCAAAGCTTTATGAAAGAAAAGTGAACAACTTTTGCTACGTAGCTCAAGAATTTGCAAAATATGCACAGTTTATCAACTTGAAATTAAATCAATCAACTACCAAACAAAAAACTGAAAAGACTAATGATTAATGAAAAACCACCAAACAAAGAACTGAAAAGACTAGTGATTAATGAATAACTCATACCTGACCAGTCTTTAACACACCAACGTCATAAACCGCGCTGAAATCCGGTCTAAACAAACCGTAATTCCGCTCACTAATACTCTGCTTAAGATTTTCATTAAACAGAGCGAAAATGTACGTCTCGAAAGTCCGGTTAGGCATCAAGGGCGTACCCTTACCCGAATTCAAGTGCCTAACCAGGTTCCCATTATACGCGATCGCATTCGCCATAGTCGCAAACTGATCACTCGCTTCACCCGCCGAAGGCCAACCGGTCTCGCCGACAGCAATATCCACGTCAGTGTAGCCCAATTTTTTCATAGCCGAATAAACTCCATCCATAAGGTAATCAAACATGTTATAGTACTTCAACCCGGTACCCTTATCCAAAACACCACCATTCTTGTTCCCTAGAGCAAAATCCAACATGGTGGGTTTAAACCCGAAGTACGGGTACGGGTTAACCATGAAGGGTGACTTGGTTTGTCGGTGGAACTCCAACAGTGGTCGAAAGAACACCTTATCATACCCCCGTTGGAAACTTCCCGAGCTAGGGGACATCAACGGGGGTAGAATAGCTAAAGAATGCGGTGTAGTGACTTTAATGCTGGTAACATTTGCCGACACTAAAGCTTGGTGGACAGACCTCATGGCTTTTACAGTGTTAGCAATTAGCGTCATGTCATACGAAAAGTGAACCTCGTTACCAACTGCGATGTAACGAATAAGCGTCTGAGGGTGGTGCGGAAGGATATTCGTAGCGACCCATGAACTAGCAGCTGCGGGGTCAGTTAAGCCTAAGACATCGGCGTTCGGGATGGTTACGGTTAGCGAAATACCCGTGTTGGCGAAAGCTTGGAGGATGGCCGGGTCACAGTCGAATATTTTCACCTTGTTGATGGTTGTTTTCGATGTGAGGAACTGTGCTACGGAGGCGGGTGGCGGGAGGTTGTCGGCCACACGGCCGAAGTTTACTCCGATGGACGAGGAGGCGGCGGAGGTGGCTGCTACGGCGGAGAGGAAGAGGAGGGAGTAAAGGAGGAGCTTGGACATGGTTTGGGAAGAATAATGGAGAGAAACTAGGTGTAAATGGAAGGAAAGAGGGTCAAAGGTGGAGAGTATATAGGGAGAAGTGGGCAGGACACGTTAGCTGACAAGGGGGGTACACGTGAACATGTTTGGTACGTTATCTTATGAGTTTGAGGTGTTCTTTTAACATGTCGAGTTTGTACTTTTCTTCGTTAACATGTTGGGGAGGTCATATGTTGGATCAAGAATATTTTACCAAGGTATGGTGATTTACAATGGTCCAAGTTCCAGAACTAGCCGTTATGGATTTTTCTTTTAGAAAGAGTAGAGAATTGAATAGTATAAAGACGAATAAAGACCAATACCCAGCACTAAAGTCAGGACTGTCGAACAATATGCACATGCAAGCGCACTTGGATTGAATGTGCAGGTCAAATTCAGGGTGCTTTAATTATACAGAGGAAGTTAGGCATGAATGTTCTTTGCATAAATAGCTCTAAATATTTTTCAGTCCATGAATATCTAGCTTAACAGCAAGTCTTGGGTAGTAATGTAGTATTAGTAACATCAAGAAGACAACAGGTACAGCGACTTACTAATATTACCATGCACGTTTATAACTTATAAGGAAGCATGACTGAAAGCAAACACAAGTAGTACATGTTGCAATGAACAAGGCATTTGGCCTCAACTGTTGGATTTGAGGAAAGGAGCTATACAAAGGCAAAGACCATGGTAGCTGGCTAGCTGCATAGTGATGCCCCCCAATCAAAACCAGCTCTAAGGTGCTGCCTGCCTGGTGTGATGCGGGCATGCTGGTAACATAACAGTGGTTTTCCCCACATGACCTAGGCTTCATGGTTCTCCAGCATTTGCCTAAGGTTCAAAGTGATTCTATGTGTTGAAGCTGTCGTCTGTTAAATCCTTACAGAAGTCCTCTTTGCCAAGCTCCAGTTTGATCACTACCTGCTCGAGATCTTTGGGCGGTTACTTCTTATACCGCCGTTTCCAACACCGCATAGATCACAATCCAGTTAAAACTTGAACGACCTTAGCCATAGCTGAACTATGTGGACCACTGCTAGGGAGGTCAATAACCATTACAGGCTGGAGGCTGCACAATCACAAATATGGCTTAAATTACCACAAACCACAGAACAGCACTGCCACAACCAAACAAAGACTTCCACGACTATGCCAACTTAATAGAACTAAAAAATATCTTCCTTTCTCACATAAAGGATCCTGGCCATTTCAACTGGATAGCGAAATCCACAGGAGAGCTGAACAAAGTTTTACATTTCAACAGTTTGCTCACAATTCTGACACCCTAGACCACCCATTCAATTCTTAGTCTTTCACATCCAAGAGCTGTGAAGGTAATGGTATGATTAACTTGAATGAGGTTAACCTTGCAAATAAGGCAGCAGATACTACAAGAAGAGCCAACAGATGTTTGTGGAGAAAACCTACCTGAATTTTAGACAAATCCATAAGCACGTTTGGCAGAGTCAAGAGTATTGGACAGTAGCATCGAGATTGTCACAGGTCCCAATCCTCCAGGTACAGGAGTAATTGCAGATGCTACCTCAACTGCTTCTTCAAAGCATACATCACCAGTTAAGCGGAACCCGTGTTTCCCATTGGGGTCCTGCAAAATATTCGATGAACACACATCAATAAACACACCTTTTTATGGAAACTTCTACACATATTAACCGTCTAGCAGGAATTTGGTAGCTTTATCAATATGCCATTTCAGATTTGGTGATCTTAGAAGTAAGAAAGAGTGATCTAAAAGTAAGAAATATCCGACTTTGATTATGTGAAGCAATGTATTTCGGTAAACATTTATTGATGTCTTCTTCCATCACAGGAAAAGCTTCTGCAAGAGCATACTAATGGCTACTTCATAATTTTTGAACAGCTACCATCCCGTGCCACGTATCAAAGCAAAAACGAGCAACAAAGGCTTGACTCTATTTTCGTGTGCTTGTAATTGCAAGTCTTTACCTTTACTGCATTTGTTCCTGCATCAATTACGACAGCACCAGGTTTTAACCAATCACCCCGAACCATGTTAGGCACGCCAACATCAGTTATGACAATATCTGCCTCACGAGTTAATTCTTGTGGATTCCTGGTAAATGAATGCACTAGACTCACTGTAGCGTGGTGCCTCTTCCAGCCAAAATAAAAACAACATTAGTCATCAGAACTTCTGGTATTCAGAATCTCAGAGTTCACACGAATGAGGTGCAAACTAAGCAGATGTGTATTCAAGTTTAGCACCTGCAGCAACAATGAAGAAGGTAAACCCACAAGCTTGCTTCGCCCAATCACAACTGCATTCTTTCCCACGATTTCAACGCCAGACCTCAGCAACAAATCAATACAACCCTTAGCTGCACAAGGAACAAAAAATGGCTCCCTTCCATTCATTGCTAGACTGCCCATGTTCAGTGGATGAAAACCATCAACGTCCTTTTCAGGGCTAACAACATGCATAATCTTCTCCTCGTCCAGGTGCTGAGCCATAAATTTACACAAGTTAGGAACAGAAAGTGAAATTTGATAAATACACCAACGAACAAAGAAAAAAAAGATATGGACCTTTGTTCAATTAACTACTATCCTAAATGTTAGAAATAATATTATGATTTTGACAATTTGATCGGTATGTGCAAGACAACCAAATGTCCTCACAATCTAAGACAGCAATTTAAAAGGAAATATAATGTCATGGAGAAACGATCATAAGATGTACTTACCGAGTTCCGATCCCACAAATCTACCCCCAACCCCTCTCCCTCCTCCCCCAACCCACCAAAAAAAAATTAATTAAGAAAGAAGTGTTGAAACCAACAGTCTTGGCATTATGAGCTTGGGTGAGCCATATTTGTGCAGCTTCACATTAGTAGGTCAAAGTCCTTCAATATCTATATTTAACATCCTTGTCACATCTTATTGTTAAGGAACAACAGAGAACAAGAGAGCCAGAAAGGTTGAATTGGTTTGAGAGTTACATTTGGAAGCGGAAGTTGCACAATGACTCCATGAACCGAGGGATCCTTGTTCAAATTGGAAACAACATCAAAGACTTCATCCTCCGTAGAGTCTGCACCAAGCTCCACCATAAATGAAGTCATTCCAATTTTATCACAGGCTTTCATCTTGATATGAACAAAAGAGTGAGAGTCGTTCCTTTCACCCACCAAAACAACAGCCAACCCAGGGCGCTTCCCAGTGGCGTCCTTCATCCTCAAAACTTCAGTCGCAACTTCTGCCTTAATTGTAGCTGCAATAGACTTCCCATCAATGACTGCCGCCCTCCGCTTTTCAACTGATCCAAAAGGCATATTTGAGCAGTTTAATAGTTTATACTTCACAAATCACCAGCAAAAAAAAAACAATAGCACATAAATGAACCTATTTCCTAAACCAATACCAAAAATCAAGATTCCAAAGACAATCAGTCGGACCAAATGAGGCATGACAGCCCAAGCACGATGAACACAAAAGATCAACTTAACAAGCCAGTTCTCAGAATACCCTATGTTACTCGGACATTTCTACAGTGTCCGACATGTTTGAAGTATCCGACACGGATACAGCAGGCATTTTTAGTATTCTAGACTTCTAGTTTATTTTCAAGGATCATACCATGTATCCAAGTATCGAATGGGTAACTAACACAGGTACGGCAAGGTAAATGAAGGACCTGAGTAACCTAGAGAATAACAGTGAAGCCATTCCCATAGTCAACTTCTGAAGTGAAAATTCGGCATAAGAAAGTTTGACAATATGCTTGGGTAGGTTTAATGGTTGACAAGAACCATCATTTCTCACACTTGAGCACCACAATACAAGATTGGATAACCCAATGGCAACCTCAAACCATATCAATCTGCTAACATATGCATTTATAAAACGAGTACAATGCTACGAAAGTCTCGAATTCAGTCTAAATTTTTGGCGTAAGAACGTCAGACAATTTGCGCATTATAATTCTCCCGTCCTAATGTGGAAATCTGGAACTTATTTAATTGGCAGAACAAAATTTATTACAAAGAGACCGTCTACAATTAGCTTAAAATTAGGCTCGGTCATTCGCTAAAATGGTCGTTTTATTAACACTATAATCAAAATGACCACTTTAAGCCCAAAAGTGACTAGTTTAAGCCCGTTAATTAGACGGTCTCATACACGACTTTCTCTTGACAGAAAATGTATAGCTTGTGCAACTATGCCCCCTCAATCAAAACAAGTCCATGACTCAATTAAGTAACATACATCAACGATAACTGTAAGAAAAGAACTAGCTCAAGTGGTTAGAACTCCATTATCCCAATCATGAGGTTGGGGGTTCGATTCTTATCAGCGACTTTGTGCGCACATTTACGACCAAAAAAAAACAATAACTGTACAAAATTAAAAAAGATAAGATTATTATACCAAAGTGTTTGGAGGGAATTTGGGAGGTGGTGACAGAAGGCCAGACATCAGGAAGATGTGGGCCCAAATGTTGGAAATGTGAAGAAGTCAACGAAGAAGAATAAAGTCTGTTGTTCTTGATAGCTTCGCATATCACTCTTCTCATTTTTGGATTCATTTTACAGCTTTCCTTGCTCTCTACTTCTCAGTGTTACCCTCTTCTGGGTTTATTTGTTAGACATTCGGACATTCCATTTGCATTTGGGTCTTCTCTTTCGAAGTTTCTTACTCCAGTCCGGCCCACTTCATAGATCATTGAATATTTTCCAGATTGTAATTAATGAGATCGTCTAATTTTAAATTTAGACTTTAGACAATCTCGAAGTAGTCTTTTTATTCTTAAACGGGTCATTTTTATATGTGTTAATTTAAAGTAGCTATTTCAAATCAATTGGTGTCTAAGTTTAATTCTTTAAATAGACCGTCTTTTTTTATAATAAGGATTTTTTCCTTTTACCGCGAGGCTTCCAAGCTAATACTACAAATTACAATATTTTTTGTGTGAAAGTATCCCTCAAATACCATATAGGATTTGGTTTTGTGGCCCTCAATCTGCATTGGTGTGAGAATCACTTTGTTTGAAAAGCGATGTTCCATCAAATAGGAGGTCGAGTATGAGTAATTGTTGCTATAATGGCACCAGTGTCTAAAAAACTTCAAGTTATTAAGAAATCTTGTCCAGTCATATGATGTATAATCATGTGATGTATCTAGGGTTGGGTGTAGTGTTTGGAACTCGGGTAGGTTATCCTCGTTATTGAAAAAGAAAATAGTCACAAATATCCTAATTCGGTCCCGATTGGAATTAAGGAATTTTGACCTCGTGTAGTTATTAAATTCATCGTCCTCTACATAGAATAATATCATAAACTAGAGCTTATAAGAGTTGATGTGAATGTCAAGTCAAGTTTTAAACTCGTCTACTACTTTGCCATCTTTATATTGTCCCTTGACATTTGAAAAAAAAAAATCAAACATGACCTAATTTAAATGGAAGCCCAATGTTCACCAATATATTAAGATTACTCTACATGTTAATGTTGTGTGATTTAATTTGTATTTTGCTTTATAAAAAACAAGCCCTTAAATAGTGTGAACCGGTAAATAAAGGTTTGTTGTTAATACTAACACTATTTTGCATGTGAGTCGAAAAAGGAGAAAACTGTATAATGATGATTACCAAAGTACAAATCATTTCGATCTGATCTTCACTTAATTTCTCCTAAAGTGATCATTATATCCTCATATATCTATGGAGATCTAAAAACTAACAAATACTTTTATGTATCTCGTTAGATTTCATATACAAATATTTATAGAACGATTATGGGGCAAAGCCATCATTGCCACTGATAAATCATTCAACACAACCACAATTCACCACCTACGATAAATACTTTCAATGTCCATCTCAAAGTACGTTTAAGTGACCTAGCCCTTATGATATACTCTGTATATCACGTTTCATACAATTAATATGAAAGAATGATTATAATCTAGAAAAATACATTGTTTTTATAAAATCTATTACATATTACAATTGAGAAACACTTAATTTTCTTATTGTTGTAGATTTTCTGACCTTTACCACTATATTAGTATAGGAAAGGCATTTTATAGTTAGGTTTTACACATAGTATATTATAGCTACGTCATTGTAGTTATGGCGATAAGTTATTTATTGCCTACGACATTCGTTAAGTTACTTTAATTGTCGAGATATCTCAATTACAGTTTTACTTAATTACTTCTTACCAAAATTGGTTCTACATTCATATGGATGTGAAACCACGAAGAAACTATGTCTTATCACTAGATGATGTTTCAATATCCAAATCAACACCTACTTTGATGATTTAGGTGTATTATTACAATACTCTCACCTTCATTACATACCTATGATGATAAATTAAGCTACTTAATATGTACTACTCCTTATATTATGACCAATTGACATTCGTGATAATCACTACTCCTTATCTACCATTATTTCGAAACAGTGATCTAAGTGATATATTCTAAGATTAATTATGTTGTTCGTTTCACTTAATATCATTATTTGACAATAATGTCATTCTTATCTTTCAACCGCGAGATACGAGATTCGATTCTTATATACGATTTTCTCCACTTCTATTACATCAAACAATTTTATTTCTTTTATCTTTCAGTGCTCTCATTTTAAGTGAATATTAAAAAATCCACTCCCTAACCAAAAATCGACAATCATCATAAAATGGTTAAAGACTAAAGACAAAACACCAAGTGCCTCCATCATATTAGCACACATCCTTCCTTTGGGAGCTGATTTTTACACTTCCATAAGTTATTTTTATACTCCCACTAACCTCTATCATGTGAGAGCACACATATTTGTGTAATTTTTAATTCCTCTTACATAAAAAGTTTATAAATCAACTAGAGGAGTGTAAAAATCATTTTTCCCTTCCTTCCTTTGCAACCAAAACTGTACTGCAATACACACCACACAGTACGAAGTAGTATAACACAGACTTTAATGGCAAATTATTAGGTATACCTGAGAGTATATACTCTCAAGTTCAACTCTAGGTATCTATTATGTACCTTGTTTACTTTTTTGTGTACCTTCGACAAATTAGAGTTACACAATGTTTTCAATGTGGTACATAAAAACTTATTAAAGGTACACAAAAAATACGCAAAGGTAGATAAAAGTATATTTGAGAGTACGTACTCTCAGGTAGACACAATAGGTTATGGACTTTAATTGATGAGCTAACAGTTACTAACAAGTAAAGAAATGAACCTCTCACCAATAAAACACAACACTATTTCCTATTAATAAAGGCAGGCTTTGACTCAGTCTCAGTGTGCGTGTCTAGTCAATGTCTCCCGAAAGCATGGAATACCCGCACCAACCCGACCCGCTTCTACAAGCCGGGGCATTCATCGACCCGACCCCACCAACTCCTCCTACTAACGGCAACACCACCCCAGCAGTGGACCCCACCGATGGGCCCCAGGCGGTGCCCCGACCCGACTGGTTGCCCCCGGATTGGGAGATTAAGGAGCGGGTCCGGGCTTCCGGTGCTTCTGCTGGTACCCGTGATAAGGTATGGTTGGTGTTTTTCAGTCATCATTTTATGTTAATGTTGCGGATAAGTTTTGGGAGAGACCGTCTAATTTTATCATAAAAATAGACCACCCAATAAAGGCCTATATAAATCTATAGCTTCACTTGGGCTTCTAGGGAGCTTAAACAGATTTTGCCGTTCATCTAAAAGTAGACGGTCTTTCCTAAGATTTTGTGTTAACCCTGTTGGGTTGTTATCGTATTATGCAATTTGTTATGTTTTTCTTTTGATGAATTTTCGGTGATTCGGAGCGCAAGAAGTCTTATTTTAACTTAAGACTAGACGGTCTCATTCAAGACTTTTTGGTGTCGGAGTGTAGTTTAAGCTTGTATAGACGGTGGTAACCAAGGACGAAGTGAGGATTTGAGGTTAAGTTAATTTGTGTTCTTGTTATGCCGTAGGACCGTCCGTCTTACCCAATTGTGACTCACTAGCTCATTGGGTGTTTACAAATTTTAGGACCGTGAGACGGGCGGTAAAACCCCTAAACTTATGGATCTTATTTTTAGGGGATAGGCGACTGGGGTAGTTTACACGAGACGCCTTATGCCGAGGTAACATTATAGTAGACCAGCTACTATCATGATTTTATTATTTAGTGTTTAAGGAATGGGGAATGGGGAGCATGAGTAGACTAGTAGAGTACTTGCATCATTGCGTTTTGGGCACATTGTGACACTCGTGATTAGTGAAGAAGAGGAAGGTTTCTAACTTTGATATCCAAGAGATGATTTGAGCATTATGTGATAACTATGTAGACAAGGGATTGCGGTTAGAGTGAGAGTGTATGTTTATCTATTGAATACAAGACGTGAGAGAACATTGGACAAATAAAAGAAGGTTGGTTGATGAATATGTGAGGAAAAAGGAGGGCTGGAGGGGTGTGCAAGTAAAGACGATAGAGGTATTGAGGTAGACGTAGGCTGTAGAGGTCTTGAGGTAGGCGTAGGTTGAAGATGACATGGATGAAGGTGGTTGAGAACGATTCGATTTTAATTGGGTATTGATGAGATCCATGTTGATGATTGTGCATGAGTGTGGGTTGATTATTTAATTTCTCTTTCACTCCCTCCCTCCCTCTTATGTTACTAGCAGAGTCTAGTCGTTGTATTGGTTCATGTTAGCCGTTTCCAACTATTTTGGGATTAAGGCTTGGTTGTTGTTGTTGTCGTAATGTAGAAAAAGAGTTTATGATTAGTAATTCTCTCAATGTATGTATCGTCACGTTAGAGCTCAAAGGGATAGTTATAGTATATCATGGAGTTGACAAAACTTTAGATGGTTAAATACTTGAAAGTTTGGTTTGCTTTGTTAGGCAGTAGATCTTGTTGGATGGGTTTCTTCTATTGGATTTGGAAGTCACTTTCTCTTTGCTATTTGCGTAATTGTGTTGCTACATATATCCGAATTTACGTTTTTCCATGTTTGCTTTTCAAATTGCTGTTTCTGTATTTGCAAAATTATTATTTGCACAAAACAACTATTTTCTGTTGTAAAGAATAAACATGATATTTAAGGTGCTCTAGATAACTCATATATAATAAAATGTTGTACATAAATGAACCCTAGTGGCGATTCATGGGATTCTGACTTATTTAGGATGGAAGGGTTGGTTTGCAGCGGAAATATTCAGGATCACCAAGGACTTCATTATTGATTTGCTAGAGGACAGGGAGCTGTCGGGTTCGCCATATATAAATATCTTATTTACTAGTTAGTAGAGTGAGCTCAATTGTACGTCAAACTCAGTTTGATAGAGGACAGGACAGTGTTTCTGTCAGATTCGCCATAATTATACAAGTAAATGAGATTTTATCTACTAGTCAGTAGAGTGAGCTTAATTTTGGGTCAATATAACTCGAGCAGAATGTTTTGGCTTATGTAGTGATTTGCGAATTGCTGATATGTTTTTCATGTTGCAGAGGGAGATTATGTCAGTTAAAGTTTCATTGTAACTCTAGCAGGATTTACATGTGGTAGAAAACCTGAATGTTTGTCATGTTCTTGATGTATTGAAACTTTAGAAACAAGGTTAAAAATGTGGGAACTATATCAAGGACCGTTTGAACTTTTGGCCAGTAGTACCTGAAGTTTAATGTCCCGTGTAGTGACAGTTTTGAACCCTAGTTGATGTGGGATTTCCCATCATACATCACCAAATTCCTTTAGTGGATGTGATTTAAAAGTCTAGCCTAATGAGTACATGATGAACCTTCTAAACATGATAACTTTGCTGCTGCACTTATTGTTTTCTTGATATGTTGGGTGTTCTCATTCGGATATGGGGAAATGGGAAGAATAGTTTTGATATATTTTTTGCAACACTTTAATCTAGCATAGAACGGAAATATTGAATATATCATCTTTAACCTCCATGAGATGAATTTAGCATTAATTGATTACACTTGTAGATGTAATTTAATCATTTTGGAAGAGGAAGGGGTGTAAGATATTTGATGTTTGCTGCTGTTCTTGGTCTATTATCTTTTGTAGATATGTTTGGTGTTCTACGATTCGTTGAGTTGCATGTAGTTGGATTGATAATTTGATATGAAACTTCATTTTTATGTTTTAAATTTTTGATTTTATTTTGTGACATATATCATCTATAAAGAGAGAGGGCAAAGAAAAAGTAAGATAGTTTTATAATTTTGAGATTGTATTGCTTGAAGTTGAAAACCATAATCGGGTTTCATATTTGTAGTGTTTATATTTTCTGTACTATTTCGGTGTTTCTGCTTTTCGATACTTCGTTCCCTAGTTGGTTTTCCTTATATGCTAAACGATATGAAAATTATTTGTTTAAATAGATCTTTCCTGAACTCCATGATGGATATATTGAGATGAGTGTTTGGTGTTGGAGGGAGGAATAGGGATATACAAACTTAGATGAGTGTGGCCAGTATGGTGTTTGTACCGGTTTCAAGTTTTTCTGGAGAACCTTAGGAGTGTTCCACGCCTGTGTGGAACTGAACCATCAGCTTTATAATGGTGATTATATGGTAGCTTGACCAATCTAAATCACCAAAATAATGTCTTTTGGGTTGCTACAGGATAGAAGACGTTTTCTCTCTCTCTCTCTCTCTTTTTTGCGGATTCGCCATGTTACTGCAACAACTAGGGAGACCTAACTGCTCAGTGTAATGATTAAAAGATTGAGCTTCATGGAATCATGGGTGTCAAATCTGAACTATTTTGCCTTCTGGCTGGATTTTATGAGTTGTCGATATATATCTGCATGTTGAATATGCATATTATGCAGTTAAACCTTAAGTTTCTTCCTACTTTGGCTAATAGCGTTAAGTTGTGGGTGGAACCTGCTTACCTGAATATTTTGTCTTTTATCATGTACATCTGAAACTTAACAAACTAGAGTGGATATAAGATCGTGTACATACTGAACTTTTCGCCAGTAGTAATTGAAGTTTAATTTCCAATATGTAACTGCAGTCGAATCTTAGTTGACTTAGGGTTTCCTTAATAAGTTCCCATACATCACCAAAATCCATTTAATGATGTGGAGATGTGATTGTTGCTGCTTGCTACAGAACCACGGGATCCTTGTCCAGTCTAATAAATATATGCTGAACCTTTTGAACACAGGCTAATATAAAAATTTTCAAATTTAAAGGAATACTAAATTAACAAGATATCATCCATACACTTGGTTAGAGCTCCTTTTTTTTTTTATTTAACATAGGGATATTGCTCTGAAGTAGCTGGTTAGAGTCTGACCTCCCAACTCCAGTCAGAGGCCCACCTCCTGAGGCATGATTTTGTGATGTATCAAACAATCAATCTGTGTGAGACAGGGAAAAAACAGTTGAGGCAACTTACTGCTGGAAGGGAGATAGTGGTTTAATCCAAGATCAACTCTAGCTCCCCCCCCCCCCCCCCCCTTGTTTTGTGGGTGAACTAGCCAGATAAGTTGTAGCTTGAACAGAAAAGAAAGCAGGTGATGCAGCTGGAAACTGATCCCTAGGGCTTGTAACACGTATGACCAGGGGTTTGTGGTCGCTCAATGCCTAGAAGACCAGGGGCTTGTCAATGTTTTCCGTAGGAGCAATCATATTGTTTTTTCCCTTTTTTTCGCTAGGGGAATAAGTGGTTTATGAGTGGTTGGTTAGATTAGAGACTGATAGAATTTCTTGATAGTATGAATGGGAAAAGTGGAGGATTGTATTACCTTTTTTGCTTTTATTGATTGAAAGTGTCGAGGATAGTTTTCTTAGGTTGTTGCTTCTTATTCAGGAAGGGAACAAACATTTAGGTTATTTGTGAATATGTTGGTGGTAGTATTGATTTATGATGTCATAGAGAAGTTCAGATGGTTAGAGATTGTGAGTTGGACCATTGGAAAGTTCATGTAGCAAGTTCTGAAGCAACGGAAACTGAAGTTTCGTAGAAAAGGAGTGGGAAAACTGGGGAGACAAGTGATAACTGCTTCTTTTTTTGTAGTTGTAAACTGTATCTTTTTGAGAGTGACCAATATGGCAATATCTCTCTCTTCTTCACAAATGCATAGGCACGTGGTGCACATACGGATCACTTTATGGTTACGAAGTACACGTCTTGTGTCTTTGTTCCATAAACAAATAGCACATCATGTCTACTTCTCAACTTTGAAATGGTTTATCGGTCATCCTCTGCCCTTCTATGAATGTAGACCTGTTTTCAGATGTTTTGTCAAATAGATGATGCTGTAAAACTACTGTTATCCTTTCTGCTAAACTGAGTTTGTGCATGGTTTCGGTATCTGAACTTGTCTTCCTCTATCTGTGGGGGTGTTACTGATTCTTGTGGGTAACTTGTCTTTCATCCTTGACAGTATTATCTGGATCCAGTCACAAAGCGTCGGTTTCGCTCGAAGAAGGAAGTTCTCTACTACCTTGGAACTGGAACCCCTATGTCCCATAAGAAGAAGGCTGGAGAATCTGATGCTGACAATGCGGTTAGTGTGATATGAATCTCCTTTCTAACATCTTCCCAAATATTTATATTACTTTTATCGTCAATGTTATGTTGAAGGCTATTTCAGCTAATAAACCTTAATATTGCTTTTGCAGCCACAAAGCAACTCTGAGCCCGCCAAGGGTAAGAAGTCTGAGGGCCCCAAACGTAAGAAGTCACAAAGCAACTCTGAAGGCCCTAACGTTAAGAAGTCTGAGACAAACACTAAAACCTTTATTAAGAACTTTAATTTCGATGATGTCCCTGGGAAGGTTAAGTGGGCCTTGATGGATGTTTATGAAGGGACATGGAGGCCCTTGATTAATGGTGTCGATAGGGTGCCGGAATCTTCTAAACAAGAATGGTCTGCAGCGTTTACATACCTTACATTGCAAAATGGTAGCATGGCAATGTATTGAGAGTCATATCTTTTTGGTGGATCGAAGGGGTCACCAAATGACATGCTAACCACATACAGAAGCAGACCATGTTCATATAGTCTTTAATCTTTGTAACCCCCTCCCCCAATCTTTCTTTTTGTTGCATTTTTGCGTTTCAGTCGAATATTTGTGAATAGCATAGACTCATTTGAAACACACACAATGGTTCATGGTTTTTGTGGCAGAACTCTGTAATTTGAGTTGGTGCACATTTATAAGGTTTTTTGGATAGCTTAGATTGATAAAAACTACCTT
>CAAKMY010047183.1:0-11804 GCA_901111285.1 Corrigiola litoralis | reverse complement strand
GTTAAGGGTGGGGGTGGCCTGCGAGTTTGGGGGAAGGGGATGGTTGTGGGGTCAGGGAAGGGGCGAACGTCACGACGGAGAGGGACATCGGCGGGAAGGGGGCCAAGTTGCGGTGGAGTCCGGGGAAGGGGGGTTGTGGGGTGTGAAAAAGGGGGAGTTGTTTGTGGGTTTTTTAATCTATGAGGGAGTTATGTTGTTTTTGGATATTTAGGGGGGGAGGGGAGTTTGAATATGTTGTGTTACCACTATACTTCTATATTCCTATATTGTATATATAACAAGTGGTATAGTTCTCCCATTGGCTAACTATGAGTTGTTGGTAAAACTTAGGATCTTTCAAGGCTTGTACATGAATTTATAAGATTTTTGTGTGAACTTTTATAAAGAGTTTTATTTAAATTTCAAAAAACTCACCCTTATGTTTATAGTAAAATACACATATTTATATTTTAGAGCTTGCATGGTCAACATAAGACATGGTACAGTTGTGTTACTAATATTAAGAGAAGAAATATACTAATTAAATTAGTTATTCTAGTATAGTCAAAACTAATTATATGAGACAATCTCATCACAATCTTGGTATAGTACGTAATATCGTTCAATAACTTTGAAAGTTTAATATTTTATGTTAAAAATATAACCATGTCAATTTAAAGCTGAAAATTAGTTGTTTAATTTAGTGTCTTTAAGTAATCTATCTATCTATACTATCTATACTATCTATCTATACTATATCTATTAAAAGGCGTTAAAAGCCAAGGAGCATGCCACCTGTAATGTCACGTCATCGCCAACTTAGGATACAGTAAATCATGTTATTACTATTTATTTCATTCATAATGATAAAAGTATTTGTTATTTACTAAAAAAATAACTAATATGTATCAATAATATTAATTATATTATTCCTTTCTAAATTCATTCTTCTACAATGATATTAAACCAAAACCATTCATATAAATTAGTATAATAAAGACCACAAAACTCAACTTATATTACAAAAATTATCAAAAAGTAAAATGTGAGACAGATTAAACGTAAAACATGCAAAATAAAATAAAAAAACTCACGAAAAAAGTTATCCTGAAAAGCCCCCGTGAATTTCACGGAGCTAAATACTAGTTATGGTTTGATATAGAGTAATATAGCTATATAAATCCAACTCGAAAACTGTTTTTGTCATTTTGAGACACAAAGGTGCTCAATCCCCTATTCAAGACACATTTTTGTCCTTTCCATACAAATAATTGCTTATCCCAAACACATTTTTGTTACTCCTAGCTAGATACATATATAATTGCCACATTTTTGTTCTTTCCAAATACATAATTGTTTATTTCTGACACATTTTTGTTATTCTTAGACACATAATTTCCTATTTCATATACATTTTTGTTCTTTCGAGACACATAATTGTTTATTATAGACACTGCCGCACCTAATGTTTTGTGTGCGGCAACCTGACACAAATTCTCCCCATAGTTCGAACTCATTGAACTATGACCGCTTACATTAATGTACGGGGGAGTAGTATTTATTAATTGTTGTAGTTTTGCTTGTTTAATATTCTTTTACAAGAAATTAATGGTTGCGAACTTAACCTTTTTTTGTACCTTTTAGTGTTTTTCTACCATCTTTTTGTTATTTCGATATCTTTCATAAAAAGCAAAAGATATTGTATGAGAGCGTCTAATTTAACTTAAAATTAGACAATCTTAAATTAGTCATTATTTGTCTTAGGATGGTCACTTTTATTACAATGTTATTAAAAAGTTACCTCTATAAGTCCATTAACCCAACTGATGACTGTGTCTATAAATTAAAATTAGATTATCTTTTCAGTAATTTATGTGTAAGAATATGTACTTTTCAAAGAAAAAAGGTAGATCAATTGGTGAAGAGATACGGGGAAAAATATAAATACATGTGTGAGAGCACCATATACATTCTCAAATGCAAAATGCATGTGCTTAGTGACGTAAGTGACTAAGATCACAATTATTTTTTTCGAAAGTAAGTTCACTTGCTTATAGTTGATTTAACTTTTCGGAAATTTCTTTCATCAAATACTTTCCTGAGGATTACTACAGGATTAAATTGAACGAGAAAAACCGGGGACGTTTAAATGCTTGTATTCATACATTGATTTCTTGAAGATACGTACGTAAAGTAGCTTGCATTGTTGTTCAGCTGCGGTTTAGAGAAACTTTTAATGCACATTGTTTGACTGTTGAGTACCATGAATGAAATTATGCTGGACCAGTTTTGCATAATTCTTGACCACGTCTGGCAATAAGGTAACGTTGCAAGTGAAGATTAACTAATTAGTGTAATTTCGTGTACATTGATTCTTCAGCTCAGCATCCTTTCAAGGCAATCTTCATCAGTCTTCTTAAGCCTGGTGGCGGCGAGTTTGGGAAGTTCTACAGTCTTCCTTCCCTAAATGATCCGAGGATCGGTATGTTTGACGATTACTACAATTGATGTACGTATCATGATTCATGCACCATATTCACCAAAGCCAAATGTTACATGTCTATATTCCTCAGAGAAGCTCCCTTACTCGATCAGGATTCTGTTGGAGTCCGCTATTCGCAACTATGATGGCTTCCAAGTCACCAAAGATGATGTCGCGAAAATCATCGACTGGGAAAATTCTGCACCGAAACAAGTTGAAATTCCCTTTAAGCCTGCCCGTGTTGTTCTAATGGTTTGTTGTTAAACTCCAGTGTATATAATTCAAACTTTCGAGATCTTGTCATTCGCAAACAAATATCTAAAGAGAAACTTCTTGGCTTTCAGGATAACACTGGATTGCCAGCTCTGATTGATTTAGCTGCAATGAGGGATGCAATGAAAAACCTTAAGAATGACCCCAACAAGATCAACCCATTGGTTAGTTTGTGTTTCCTTGGTTTTCATTTTTTTGGTCGTGTGTGAGTTAGTAGTCCCACAACGGAAGATAAAAGTTCGAGGCCTTAGTTTGTACTCAGCTGGTGCTCCCTCAGTCCCTCTTTGATGTTGCTCCCCCCAGCAATATTGATGTACTTGTCATGTTGAAATCATGAGACACAAGTTTCGGAAAATAACGATTATTACGTTCAACTGACGTAAAGAATGACATCTGGTGTAAGCTTGTGTTGCACTTGTGCATGTGTGTATGTCTGAGGTTTTTTTGCTGTGTTTCAGGTTCCTTCTGACCTTGTCATTGACCATTCAGTTAAAGTTGATGTAGCAAGATCTCCGGATGCAATAAAAATAAATATGGAACTTGAGTTTCAAAGGAACAAAGAGAGATATGCTTTTCTTAAATGGGGGTCGTCTGCTTTCAATAACATGCTTGTATTTCCTCCTGGAGCTGGTATTCTCCACCAGGTAAGAAAGTCGTGTAATATTCATTCCACTCTGCATGCATGAAGCCTTCTCATGGTTCTTCCCAGGATCAATTGGTATAGCTTGATGAATTGTACTATTGTAAAAGATGAATAATATATTTGTATAGAGGCAGTATATTTTGAAAATGCTATATTATATTCGTTTGTGCTCCTCAACATAAGTGTTATTTTCTTGGAATAACAGGTAAATCTGGAGCACATTGGACGAGTGGTTTTCAACAATGATGGACTATTATATCCTGATAGTGTAGTTGGTACTGATTCTCACACGACAATGATCAATGGGCTTGGTGTTGCTGGCTGGGGAGTAGGAGGAATTGAAGCTGAGGCAGCTATGCTTGGTCAGGTTGGTGTTGTGAACTTAAATTTTCATTCTTCCGTCATGCATCAGTGGTAGTGGCAAAAAGTTATGTGAAATAAAAAGAAATAGAAGGGGCTGAATCCCACTTGATGTGTAACCTTAAGGAGAACTGTGAACTTGGGTAAGACGATAATATATGATAAGACGAGGCAAGTTAAAAGATTTTGTAGTAACTTTTGAAATTGTAAGTTGAAAGCTCAACCTAAATGGTTACAATGGGAGGCTAGGATTTTTGAAAAGAAAACAGGTAGAGGAGGCCATAATATAATTTTTATGGACTGACAATAGTTATTTGAGCCTTCAAAAATTTTCAGTTAACTACAACTAAATGTTAAAAAGTTGTCTTTTAGGGAGAAAGCAAGTATCTGACTGGTTTGCATAAGTACGCAATGGGTGACTAGATATCCCTCATTTTCTTACGCATTGGATATTAGTCTTATAATGTCCTTCTGCAATAAGTTGTGATCTTCTTGTAATATTCAGTGGACTTGATTTGGCAGTCCATGAGCATGGTTTTACCTGGTGTTGTTGGCCTTAGGCTGACTGGGAAATTGCGCGATGGTGTGACAACCACAGACTTGGCGCTCACTATTACACAAATGTTGAGGAAGCAGGGTGTTGTCGGCAAGTTTGTTGAGTTCTATGGTAAGTTAAGGGTGGTGGCAAAGGACGGTGTCTTCCCTTAAGCTATATATGTCACTGACTTTATGTTGCATCTTTTGTACACAGGTGAGGGTATTAGTCAGTTGCCACTCGCTGATAGGGCTACAATTGCAAACATGGCTCCTGAATATGGAGCAACCATGGGTTTCTTCCCTGTCGATCATATTACTTTGGACTTTCTCAAGTTGACTGGAAGAAGTGATGAAACTGTGAGTTCTTACATAATATAATCACCCTGATTGAGTCTTGAACCTTGCTATAGTTCAACCCTCAAGTTAATTATTGCACTAATAATATTGGTGCCTTCTTAACTTATAGGTGTCCATGATTGAACACTACTTACGGGCAAACAAGATGTTTGTTGACTACAATGAGGTAAAAGCTTTATCCTAATCCAACAATGTAGCCATCTGATGGCACTATATGCCTTAACATGAATTTTTATATTTGTAATCCAGCCTCAACAAGAAAGAGCATATTCATCTTATCTAGAGTTGGATCTAGCAGCTATTGAACCTTGTGTAGCAGGCCCAAAACGGTATGCTTATCCTGAAGTGTATAGAACTTCTAACATTTTTGCGGTTCGTGTAGTATGAAGTAGTAAAATATGGATTTTGTGTATGATTTTGGTGACAAATGTTCCAATGACATTTCCGATATTGGACTCATTTTCATCCTACCACCTAGCAAGGTGGTTTAAGAAATATACAGAAAAACGACATCTCCGTTACCGTATAGCAGCCTTCTTGATGAGATCCTACTCTTACTCTTACCAACTTCTGATTTTTTTCCATTACCATTCCCTCTCATTATTACTTAATACCAAATGCTCCGTAGGTGTACACTTTTCTATGAGATCTTATGACTGGAGGCCTAAATTAACGTTCACAATTACCTTACAGGCCACATGACCGTGTTCCTCTAAAAGAAATGAAGGCTGACTGGCATGGATGTCTCAACAACAAAGTTGGGTTTAAGGTAAAGCTAGCAGTTCTCTTTTAAGAATTCTGAAAGTCAACAGTATCCCCCTTGTTCCATTTGTAAACAGATTTAGTTCTGTTTTATGGGTTCTGACATTCTTGTGTCCGTGCAGGGATATGCTATTCCGAAAGAACAGCAGGATAAGGTTGCTAAGTTTACGATCGATGGTCAGCCAGGTGAGTTAAAGCATGGCAGTATCGTCATAGCTGCTATAGCGAGTGGCACAAACACATCAAACCCTAGTGTCATGATTGGTGCTGGTTTGGTTGCAAAGAAAGCCAGCGAGCTAGGTTTGGAGGTTAGCACTTAAGTTCACCTTGGAGATGTAAATTTGATACTTGTATTATCTTTAAGGTTAAACTTGCCCATTGTGATTGTAACTTGCATGTTAGATTTTCCTGGTGACTTGCAGTTAGGTAATTGTATTCTCTGCTCTAGTGATTGTGATTGACCACCTTCATCTGGTTAAAGGGGATATGTGGAAGTGTGTCTATGAAGTATTACAAGATCATTACCTTTTAAGTGCTGGGTATTTTGTTTGTTTGTTTGTCAGGTCAAGCCCTGGGTTAAAACCAGTCTGGCTCCTGGCTCTAGAGTAGTTACAAAATACTTGCAGAAAAGGTGTTTATCTCATAACTAATTTGCTATTTAAATTAGCTTCTTGCTCATACAGACATGAAATTTGCCATCTTTTGTTGTGCTTACAGTGGCCTGCAGGATTTCTTGGATAAACAAGGCTTCCACCTTGTTGGTTATGGCACCACAACTTGCACCGGAAGCTCGGGTGATCTTGATCAAGCTGTTTCTGCAGCCATTATTGAGAATGGTATCTCATTTTATGTTTCAGTTTCTACTTTTTCTGACATATTATTACCACTTATAACTTTGTGTCCTTTTTGGCTCTATAGTGACTGGGCATATGGTTATGAGGTGGTGAGAAGACCAGCTCAACCAAAAGCCTAAGCTGATACACGCCCCCTCCAAAAACCCAAGTTTATGGTTGAGGCCTAATCAATTAATATATTCCAAATAGAAAGTTCCATTACTTCCTCTTCATAGTGATAGTCTTGTTTGGTGTGAGTTTCATTATGCAGAGTCGTGTTGTAAAGTCTATCACCAATACTATTCTTTGACTATGTTCTGTTTTGGTTATGGGGAGAATTGACTGGAACAGAGGGAGCATTCGCCAATTATGGAGTAATATGTAATTAAATGGTCTTCAATGTGTCAAAAATGGTGATAATTTGGAATTAATGGCTCCAGTGGAGCTTGCCTGGAATAATGTTTATCTATCTCCATAGATTATTGTATCTTGAATACACATAGTTAGAAAGTATGTTCTTTATGTACTACTACGTATTAAAGTGTTGTCATAACCATGGTTGGTTCCGTGTGCAGACATTGTTGCAGTAGCTGTGCTTTCTGGCAACCGTAATTTTGAAGGGCGAATTCACCCTTTGACCAGAGCCAACTATCTCGCTTCCCCTCCGTTGGTTGTCGCCTATGCGCTTGCTGGAACTGTAAGTGTTTCACTTAGTGGCATAGCAGAGTGCTTACTTGTGTCGCATACTTGCAGTTCTTTTTATAGCATGTTACAATATATTGGGTTCAATACTTCAGTGGTGTGTTGAGAATGTCTATTTATTCTGCACTGCACTACGCCTGAAAAACTTGAACTGGTATAGGTTTGAACTCTTACTGTACCTTTATGATCCAGAAGTTTTAGAGGCTCATGCATGTGTGTTAAAAGGAAATGATAAATTAGCTGAATATGGTTTCAAAGATTAATAAGTTGTTGGTGAAGATGGAAGTGTTGGTTTCTAGTGCGTTAAACAATACGAAGTACATGGTATAATGATTTTCTCCAAATGCTTCTAGATAGCGTTGTAGAGTGGTGCAGAAATTGGTTAAAATTTACTGGAACGATTACATTGAGGTCCATGGAGTGATAAAGGATCATGTCTGGACGAGGGGACGTAACACAAGTGAAAGATCTTTGCGAGAATCATGAAATCCGTAAAAGGATGCCAGGTCTGTTTTAGGTGGATGGTTTTATGACTCGAGGGTAGAAATATTTAGTGAACCAGAGGAACAACATAAGAAGCTTTGGGTTAAGTTGAGTTCTGTAGACATGGATGAAGATGTGCTTAAAATTCGAGCTGACTGATTCACTTACTACTTGTACAAGTGCTCCTTGTAAGTTCTAAGAATCAGTGGCATATTGGTGTAGAGACATTAGGGAGCTCATAAGATGAATAGAGAAGCTCACATATTATTAATGATATGATGGCTATTTATACAAGCTAGAGACTAAGAGATGTAATCTAATGTAAATACATAACTAGTAGTATGATAAACATGATACACTAAGAAGATAAACCAAAATTGACATATGATAAACGTTACACAAGTAACTAATACTATCATTCACTAATAGTTGGACCCAGTGGCGGATCCAAGGGGGTTCGAGGGGGTGCAACCGAACCCCCGAACTTTGGGAAAAAATTGAAAAGTGATTATTTTTGGAAGTTTTTTTTTCAAATATAATGAAAAAGTTGATACTTATATCATAATTACTACCTTGGCTCATTGGTAGGTTCAAGTTTTGGTAAAGTATTGTGTAGTAGAAACTGTACATTTTTTAATACCTTTTTCAATATCCCCTTTGATTTACATTCCGCACCCCCCATGCCGAATTCCTGGATCCGCCACTGGTTGGACCATGATCGAAAAGACTGACTACTTATCTGCATAGATGTGACATGGAGCTCACAATGCATGTACCAAAGTATTGATAAAGTCTCAAACATCAAAATGCTTTATTGACTGCTCAGTTAAGGAAACAGAACACTGAGAAGAAAA
Source organism: Corrigiola litoralis (assembly GCA_901111285.1). NCBI lineage: Eukaryota > Viridiplantae > Streptophyta > Magnoliopsida > Caryophyllales > Caryophyllaceae > Corrigiola > Corrigiola litoralis. Next base: position 3,539 of record CAAKMY010047183.1, on the reverse strand, counting down.
AAGAGAATCACTAATCTCCTTTTGTAGGTCGACATTGACTTCGAGAAGGAACCTATTGGAATTGGAAAGGATGGCAAGAGCGTGTACTTGAAAGATATCTGGCCTAGCAATGAAGAGATAACCGAGGTAAATGGCCCTAGAACATCTAGCTTTTTTTTTTTTTTTTTTTTGGTAATTGTAACTTCAAAATTTAATTGTCATACTTTGGTGCTGTAGGTTATCCAATTATGTGTTCTGCCTGAGATGTTTAAGAGTACCTATGCGTCTATCACTAAGGTTAATCCCATGTGGAACTCCCTTCAAGTTCCTGAAGGCGCTCTTTACCAATGGGATCCGAAATCAACATATATCCATGATCCCCCATATTGCAAGAACATGAGCTTGAATCCACCTGGTCCTCATGGAGTCAAGGATGCTTACTGTCTTCTCAATCTCGGTGACAGTATCACTACAGACCACATCTCTCCTGGGGGAAGCATCCAAAAGGACAGTCCTGCAGCTAAGTATCTCATGGAAAGGGGAGTACATCCAAAAGACTTCAACTCATATGGCAGCCGGAGGGGTCATGATGAAGTAATGGCCAGGGGTACTTTCGCAAACATTCGCATTGTCAACAAGCTATTAAAAGGAGAAGTTGGCCCTAAGACTATCCACATTCCCACTGGGGAAAAACTCTTTGTATTTGACGCCGCAATGGTAAGTTGTGATATCGCATTTGCTGCGTTCTGTCTACATTCTAAGGTTTTCTGCTTGACGGGAGGGCGGTGTTGGGATAGCAATTGGCATGTTCTATCATTTGCAGTACTCTACCATAACATGCTTCATCATTTCTCTTTCCATAATTACGCGTTTATGGCTGATGCATCTGTCTACGTGCAGAGATACAAGGAGGCTGGACATGACACAATTATCCTCGCTGGGGCCGAGTACGGAAGTGGAAGCTCTCGTGATTCGGCTGCCAAAGGTCCAATGTTGCAGGTGATTAAATTTGTCCATGCATCTGGCCTCCTTTACCCCGCTTTGGTGGAGCCTCTTTGTAGGCAATGGCGTAATTTTGTTGTTGTAATGCCTAGACTTTGTTTGTAATTTGTCTTGTCAAAGCTGAATCTACAGAGCACTTCTGCTAAATAAATTGTTACATGGTCCTTTAACTACAAGAATAATGCCGTGACATGGTCCTTTATCAGGGTGTGAAAGCTGTGATAGCGAAGAGCTTTGAGAGAATTCACAGAAGCAACCTCGTCGGCATGGGAGTCATTCCTTTGTGCTTTAAGGCCGGTGAGGATGCAGATACACTTGGATTGACTGCTCATGAGCGCTACACTATTGATCTTCCTTCCAAAAAAAGTGAGATCAAACCTGGACAGGATGTTACTGTCTCGACTGACAGCGGAAAATCCTTCACCTGTACATTACGCTTCGACACTGAGGTACTTTTCTTTTTTATCGTTGATGTTGGTTGTACAATTTGCCCTTTTGTACTCCTCTTGACAGGCTGAGCAATAATAATTCTGTGTGATTGTTTCTCAGCTGGAACTGGCTTACTTCGACCATGGCGGTATTCTTCCATACATGATTCGCCAGTTGATGAAATAGTGAACTATCCAGCTATACTAATGTGCCTGCTCTCACTCGGTGTTTGGTCATGGACTCATGGTGGTTCATTTTATGGAAGTTTGTGAAACAGAGGAAAATACGGTTGAGGACAGTTGTAAATTCGGATTCTCATTATGTACAAGGATGTCTTATCATGCTATACTATATAATACTCCGTATATACAAGCGTATATATAGACGTCACCCCAGGAGAGCTTCATAATTCAGCCTTCCACAAGGGGTCTATTTATACAATGGAATTAGTAGAAAGATTATCATGGTCTTGCTTAGTAGACTTTGCAGTGACCAAGAACGGAAACAAATTGCAATTTCGTGACAAACCATCACAAATTGCATCTGGAGGTAGAGTTGAACACCTACCATGTAAGCACATACATGGGTCATACTTACCCAGAGGGTGGTTCCCCTTCATTGAGTAAATGCAATTAGAAATATAAATGAAAACTCATAACCTATATCAAGAGAAGGATTGAAAATTAGTGATACTAATAAATATACTAAACACTTTAAGAGAACTAAAATTACGACTAATAAGTAACAACCATTAAAAGAGTAGATTAAGAACATGCTTAAATAAACCTACAACTCACTTTCACATATATCTCTTCTTTCATAAAAGATTTGTTGTCCAAAAGATGTTTAATACAATTAAAGGGGTGGGGTAGATGGGAGCCCCTAAAATATATCCAAGAGGTAAAATTCCAATCACGTAAAATTTCAATTATATTTTCAGTTTTTAACTACTTTTTCAAGCAATTTCTCAAACATAAACTTTACCACAAAGTGGGGAAAAATGGTAATCAATGGTCAACATCACGCAAGGGTCGACCAAATATATTTTAACAATTTTACTATAAATAGCATCAATCTTATTTCTTTTGGTCCTAATCAAACTTTTTTTGACGTGACTAAAATTCTCTAAACTTGCACATATTCTAATACCTATTTTCTACCCCATTTCGAGCCTACCGAGCACCAACGCAGACATTAGACATGCACTAGGCCACTAGCATTTGCGGTCAAACGACAAGCAATTTTCTTGTTTGGACTTTTTTTTTTAAATAATAGATAAATGTGGTCTGATTTCTCCTAGACGACGAAATTTAGATGGGAATATTAACAATCTCATGAATTTGCGATCACATATGTGGAGATCGATTTCCTACGGAAGCCAAAAAATTTTGATTGGCTTTGTCTCGAAATCACCAAACCCATAAAAAGGTTCTACTGATTTTTGGTAAGCATGCAGGGAAATGTTATCGTCATAATGCCATTAATTCTAAAATTACGTACAGAGAACGTAACAAGATGAGGACATTACAAGCTTAATGGAGACATTACAAGTTTTATTAGGCGCTCTATAATTTTGTAAAGTGTAACTTAGCTTCTCATAATTTAAATCATATATTTTTATGTTTTAATTGCTCCTTTGTCCAAAAAATAAATAAATAAATTATATTCGAAAATATATTACCCAAGAAACTATATCCTATACAAAGAACGACCTAGGGATTGTGCCTATAGAGGTGATGTTGGTACTAGCAGTGAGTCTCCGCAATGTTGTACTAGCTCTCGCAATAGATCAATATGCATTGAGATTCAGTTGTTTTCCAATTCGATCATATATTAATGACCACCTAATATAAATTTACTAGATAGCATCTCATGCTTTGCACGGTTAGTTAGTATATGCTATATAATAACATTATTATGTAATTTTTGATAAATATTTATTTTAATTAGACATAACATTATTTATCAACTATAGTGAGTATTGACCTTATTATTACATCAACTATTAGTACAACTATATTAATCAACCATAGTGAGTATACTCTAAACATAAATTTACTAATTAACCATAGTAAAGTATAAGTCAACCATAGTGAGTATAACTTAATACTCCCTCCCATTCTCTATAA
>CAAKMY010047180.1:0-14782 GCA_901111285.1 Corrigiola litoralis | reverse complement strand
TCCTTTTTAAAAAGTGGTTGGTTCTACCCTGAGTCCCTAACCAAGAATGTTAAAGAGACTCTTTCTGGAAACCCATTGAGAAAATATCTTCAGGAAAGGGACAATAGTTAAAGCCTACAGCAGATGTTTCAAAAAAAAAAAAAAAATAGTTATAAGATATGTAAGATGCAACCTGGTCCTGATTAAGAAGTATCAAGCTCTTTTAAGTAACGTTGAACCTCGGTCACAGATAAGAAATGGTATCATTTTGTCTCACAGTTTGCTATCAACTCAGTACGTACTTGTCTTCTTGAATGGGTGGAACCTCTGAGGCTCTAACTAGCTATTCTTTCACAAGTTCCTGCAATTAGATAACTTGATAGGGACCTCTCTTCAAAGAAGAAATGCGCTGGTCTGTAGTATACAAGTATTTTCTTGGACTTTTTCACTGAACTACTGGTGGTGAGAGGGGAATAAGGGTTGTAGATAAACATCGGAAAGAGACATGTTATAAGCTGTGGTATCATCACTGACAGTTCATGTGGCATTTTATTGAAAAACATGTTTCAGGAGACTTTACCTGGGTCCTTTATCTTAACATGGTGTTCCTGACACTTCTTGCAGGAGATAAGTTTCTATGAAGATGGTGAGCCTAAAATAGATGGAGAACCTGGGGATTTGAAGGTAGGGCATTTATGTTATCCTTCATTATTCTTTATACACCCTAATGGTTCGAGACTTATGATGAGAAGGGTTTTAACAAATTTTCCGAAGTATTTAACAATAACTATGTACTCTGCAGTTCCGTATTCGCACAGCACCCCATGATCTTTTCATAAGAGAAGGCAATAACTTGCGTACAACTGTTAATATTACTTTGGTAAGTTTTACCTCCATATGTGCTCTGTTCTTTTGCACTGGCATGTTTCTATATAGCTAGTCACTACATTCCTGAGCTATTATTTGTATGAAGTATTGTTTAGTTGCCTTGCAATGTCTTAGTTGGAAAGGTTGATCTCGTTAGATTAACATGTTTTCAACCTTGGAGGATCAGTTTATGTGTGTAACCCAGAGCAACAATCTTTAGATTTATTCCATGAGAAAACAATAAATAACTTGATTGTGTTGCTGCTACATCTCAGTGATTGTGTTGCTGGACATCTTAGAATGCACTTAGTTTTAACTTGATATGTCTTAGGCATCTGAAGCTTACCACCTATCAGGCTATCACTGCCTTCTGCTAGATAGTTTGTTGGCCTTGGGGTGGCGGTGGGGGGTGTGCTATAGTAAACTTCGAAGTGTGGAGTGTGAGAGTTAACTGATAAAATTTATTTGTGGCTTTTCACGGTGCTCAATAAAAATTACTTTCGTGTTTTCAGGTTCAAGCTCTTGTCGGATTTGAGAAGACAATTAAACACCTTGATGAACGTTTGGTAGACATTAGCTCAAAGGTGAGATTCTGCTGATTTTGCTATGGCTTCAGTGATTCACCTTCTACTTATACATAATAAGACTGTTTTGGTACACCGAGCATATATTTTAGTTTGGATTGTCATAGTTCCTGTTTGTCATTCCCTATGACTCCTATGCTAATCATACTCACCATGCAAGCATCAGCACTGCCTACGCAAATAGAACTACAAGTTGCATACCAACTTAATGTGAAATCTTGGACTGTGTTCAGGGCATTACTAAGCCAAAGGAAGTGAAGAAGTTTAAAGGCGAAGGAATGCCGCTACATTTGAGCAACAAGAAAGGTGACCTTTACGTCAACTTTGAAGTGTTGTTTCCAACTTCACTAACGGAGGAGCAAAAGACCAAGATCAAGGAGATCCTTGCATAAATTGCGAATTTCTGATAAATTTTTGTGTGGCCCGACCAAGAGGGTGCTCATTGTAATATGATTAATGTCTTACTCTAGTTACCCTCTTTTTTCCTCTTAGAATTTGCCTTTCTATCGATTGTAAAATAGGTTTTGATTCTGCGATTTGCGCATGTAGTGCATTCTTCTACCAGAGTTGCAATAGACTGACATCACTAGAGAACATCAGGCTTATCATAATCAAACAAGAATCCCATTCTTTTGATTTCGATACCATTGGAATACTAAATCAAAAGCAAAAACAACCGGAAAAACCAACATTATGGGCTCATCGACCACTCCGAGTTTACATAAAAACTTGCTTTGCGTCTGACAAAATTGCGTAGTATATAAATTTGCTGCAATAGTAAAGATTTGGCAACAATACAGAAGTAAACTAAAGTTACGACAATGAGATTATATTCGACATATGTGACAAAGAGTTAGTAGATGGTCAAAAAATTGCAACTGACAAGCTTGTCAACTATTGATATTCACATGTTCAACATATGTGATGTGACAATGGGTTAGTAGATCGTCTATACAAAGTATTCTCTTCAATTTGGAATGTTGATCATATATGCAGCAGCTCTCTGACTTTTGTAACAAAATTTTCCCTCTTCCTCAAGGCTTGTAGTCCCAATTTGATATCACGATGGCTGGGTACCTTGTCGAGGTTCGCTTTCCTTTCATCTGCATTTCCAGTGGTTGGGTAGTACATGTCCAGAGCAAGTTTGAGGTACCTTTTGGCCTTAGCTTTGCTGCATCCTGAGGTGTAGTAACGCTCAAGCACCCATCTGGTTTTATGTTTTTGTTCCTTGAGATGTACGCTTATATGTTGATATTCTGCAACACCGAGCACTTCTGTGGGAAGTCCAGTGATGAGCCGCAGCATGACCACCCCAAAAGAGAATAAATCATGTTTGACATCACTCTGTCTATTACCTGTTGACAAAGATAACAGTGCATTATGATAATGGTCTCATATCCCCATTTTTCTTTGATATTTCATGAATCAATGAATGATGTGATGCTTTATTTGCCGCTTAAGTCTTCTTTTCTCTAACTTTTTCCTGAATTAATGAGTGTTTGAGTGAATTAATGAATGAATGAGATGATTTTATTTGATAGGAAGAGTTATTAATGCCGAAAGGAGGGGTGTAATATCAGATCAAAAGAGCATATCGAAAGCTTGTGCTTAAATATCATCCTGATGAGAATCAAGGCAGTGAGGAGGCTGATAAGAAATTTGCCAATATTAAGAACAGTAGTTCCCAATTTTTTTCACTAGTTCTCAAATTTTTGATGTATAATTGATTGATTGGTGTTTTTATGTTTGAAGTTTTGAGTTTGATTGATTCATTGATGTTTGGCAGCATATGAGGTGCTATCGGATGGTGAGAAGAGGAAAATTTATGATAGGTATGGTGAGGAAGGGCTTAAACGATTCGCCGTAGTGGCGGTGGTGGAATGAATTTCCAGGACATCTTTCGTCAGTAAGTTGATTGTTCTTCACGCTTCTACGTTTTGTTTTAGCGAATTTGGTTATTGATGAATTTGAGTTTGAGCTTGTAAAAAAGTAGTAGATCAGTAGTAGTACGACGTTGGTAGTTTTAGAGTGTGGATGTTCGCTAACATAGCTGTTAAGTCGTTGGGAGGGTGTGTTGAGGTCGTAGTTTCGAATGATGTCTAAATCACCTTTGCTTTGCACCGCCATAGTGACATTAACATTAAATTTACTGAGAAATGTTGATAAAATGTAGTTTGAGAAATGTTGTGTTGAGTCTGATAAGTCCATAGTGACATCAACGTATATAATGGACTTTTGGGTTCTTATGATTTGAACAATGTCTTATGTTAATAGCATAATTACTATTGAGAAATGTTGAATTGTAGACTTGTAGTTTGAGTTTGTTTTGGTGTTTATACTTTAATAAAGAGTATAAATGTGAGCTAGCTTAGCACTGGACGGTGGTGCCAACGACATGGTTTCAGAATCCCATACCATGGCCTTTCCGCCTATATTGTGACAGAAGAGAAAGTAGAAGGAATGAACAAAATTGTCTTTTGTGTTCGTATGGTTTGGAAAATTTCTTATGTGATTAGGACTATCAATATGAGAAATTAATTTCGTTGAAAAGGGCTGTTTAGAGTGGTTTCAATCTTACATAAATAATGTTATGGCTAATCGTAGGATGAAAAAAGGATCTTGATGATGATTGTGGTGGATGAGCCAATGGGGTATAGGATTAAGGAACAATCCGTTAAAATAATGAGTTTTGAAATTTTGAGGTCAAACTCATGCTTTGAAAATTATACATATCAGTTTCTGAAACGGGAAAGGAAGAGAAGGGTTACAAGTTATTGAAGTAGACAGATTGGTTAGATTAATTTAGGATACAATTTGATGGTAGATTTTAAAGATGAGTGTGTTTGCTATTGGTCTTGAAAGGGTACTTGTGCAGTAGAGCAGCAAAATTTTATGAATAGGTCTCGTTGTGCATCATCTAGGCTCAGAACTCTGTCCATATATATTAGGCCTGTGTATCTAGTTGACCTACCCACGAGAAAGATGCCGTTTTATTCTCCCTCCCCACTCTTCTTCAGGTTGCCAGAAAAACGCAAAAAAAACTCATAAAGAACAGCAAACTGTAGTAATTCCGTGAATTATCTGGTGCATTTGTCTTTGGTGATTTATTTTTTGCTCCCGAGAAACTGGAACAACTCTAGGACTTTATTATCCTTCAAAGGCATTATAATTATCGTCCTTTTTAGGGTATGTGTGATTATTGTTCTACTAGCTTCAATTGGCAGTCTTGTAAGGTTATGTTGGTTGTGGCCAGGCATGTTCAATATAATAATAATCTCTTATCCCCATTTCCTCCAAGCCCTTGCCTGGGGCAGCCCTTGAAAGAAAGGAAATTAAAGAGACTATAAAAGATGTGAAAGCAAATAGCAATGATAACGTACCGTTCTCCAAGTCTAGTGCGTTCTCAGGGAAGTATCCAGTTGTAAGGGCACTGTCTTTAGGTACTCCAATTGCTGAAGTACGACAAGTACTTCCTAAATCGATTATTTTAGCCGTATAGTCCTGTAGATTGAGAACTTAGTATTAATACGTAACATGTCAGACTACAATGGGCTGAGTTATTGAAGTTCATTGACTTACTTCAGTTAACAATACATTCCCTAGCTTGATATCATGATGTATATAACCATTGATGTTCAACCACTCGATACCTCTGATGATTCCATCCAAGACACGTAGCAGATTGTCCCAGGTAAGTTCTGTTTAGTTAACAAAATTGAAAAGCTTCGTGAAAAGATATATTCATATAAAATCTTAAAACTCGTAATTTCATTCATATACCAGAACTCAGATAAAGTTAAATCGAATGTAAAAATAACCTTGTGCTTTGGTCAAGTCTCCTCTAGGATAGAATGGAAAGATAAGACATAGCCTCTCGATGGACTCATTATTGTCTTCGGCTCTTTTCTCTGCCCACCCTAGGCATTGTATGATATTCTCATGCAAGACTTTATGATTAGGCTTGTACATGCTTGTGAATATTTGTAGCTCACGCTAGCAGAAAAAAAATAGGAAATAAATGAGTACCATGCTGATGATAGTTAAGTACTGACTAGGCCATGATCAGAAAGAGCACGAGATACCAGCACTAGTTATAAAAATAGTGAAGCAACAGAGGCAACTCAGTTCTAGTCATTGGTTAACAGGATGACATGACCGTACTCTAAAGATTTCAATGCATGACTATGATTCTACCTTAAGCTTGTTCCTCTGTTTAAGGCCGTACTTCAGTACTTAAACAATAATGAAGAGTATTATTCAGCTGAGGCCATGAAACTGTTAGCTATGATATAAAAATGAAAGTAGATGACTATTAAGAACTAGCAAAATGAATTTTTTAACAAAGTCAGCTAAGGGTATGGACTATGGTATGGAGTAGATGTTACCTGAAGCGTCTCTGGTGGCCCGGTTTTGAGAACTATCTGCTGGGGAGGTAGATTGTGCGTGTTCTGAGCTGGAATTTCGCCCCTGTAAACAGTACGTACTGCACGTACTGCACTTACTGTGGTTGTCCAATCCGTGTAAGCATTCAACTCGTCCCAGCTTAATTGAATCATCTGCATGTATGGTTCCATAGAATTCATAATAAGAGACTCGTGTTGTGAAGTAAATTTGTAATTGCATGTTGGAAATATAGGCAGTCACATACATCTGAATGCAGAAGGCATTTCCTTCCTTTGAGATTGGTGCGCAGAGGTGATTATGGCTCCTAACATGCTGCTCTGGATTGGACCTCTAGTTTTTCAGACAATTTTGTTGCTTTTTCGTGTGTCCTGTGTACTTGTGTCTTTGTTCACCAGTGGAAGGTTTTTGAGGTGGGGTGGGTGTAGTTCTTTCACTTGGTGATTACGGTTCTAAGAATGTCAAACTATTGTGTGATTTGTTAATTTGTTCAGCTTTGCTGTTACTGACTGTTGTACTTGTCAGAAGTGAGGTATATAACTCTGTGTTACATCGAACATATATCTGTTAAGAGTATACTAGGATTTCCAGGAACTGATGTTTTACTCAGGTGACCTAGTTTTTATCTTTAGAGCCTTTAGTCATTCTCATTTAAGGCCACTGATGGTATACAAGCAACAGACCCGATTTTTGATAGCCATTACTCATTAATCGAATCGAACGTGTAGCTCAATTTCACTATTGAGAAATAGTGAGTGGGAAATGTTGGTAGGACAAATGAGCAGATTCTGAAAGAGAAAAAGTATGAAAGCCTCGAGTACAAGCCATTTGTTTGCCTATCCATGCTGATGAACTGTTACCCTATCCCATTACTTGACATCAGTCTGTACCCTGCACTAGTGGTAAATGAGCTTCAGAGTCGAGCTACTAGGTTTTGAGTCAGATTACCTATACTAGTGGCTGTCCAGGCTGATTATACTGTATAGTATAGCTACTAGCTATTCAGGATTGAGCCAGATTAGTATAAAGATGTTTGCAGATAATATGGTGATGCTAACCAACAATCTCAGACAGGCTCTCCATTTCCCAATTTCTATTTTTGAAGAGGTCAGTTTGACCTGATCCAGCAGGTAACCCAATACTGATGACCTATGTTTAGCATGTTGGCTGGCCGGGCTAGGTCTTGTTTTCAGCATGGGGGTTTCTGCCCGCCCCATTGACATCCCTATTTTACAGTCTGAACCCCTTTTTTCTTTTTCTTCATCTGTGATGCGCAAAGACTAAGATTTTTTTTTTTTTTAAATGGTTTTTTTTTTATTAAGAAGAATACCGAGTCACAAAGTGAGACTTGCTACAAATTCAATCAAGTTGGACCACTACCATACACCCTTTGCATGTTAAATTTCTAACTGATGTCTGTAGTGAATCATTTACGGATTACTTGCTGGGAAAGACATCACTATTACATTCATAGAAAGATAGACCTACTGTTAAGGATCACACTCGAGAATTGGTCTACTTCAAGAACCGGTCGATTCAAGAACCGGTCGATTCTTGAGCCATAAGTTCTCTCCCTTCGGTTGTCCTTTGCCAGCCACTAGAGCAACTCAGAAAACCCTGGAGTTTGGTACATGACTTTTTTTTCTTTTTAATTTCGCGCCGCGCATAGCTTTGGTCTTTGACATGAAAAAAAACTTCAGGGGAATTGAGTCCACAGTAAATACTATGGACAATTTCTGGAAAAAAAAAGGTAATTTCATCTAGTTTACAATTTTGAAAAGAAAGACCCCTCGAGCAAAATTGTAAACTAGATGAAAGACCCATTAAACATACAGTAATCTCATCCAGTTAAATGCAGCTATTCTTTTTCAATCTTATTGTTAATTACTGCAAAGAAAGACCCACCCACAGCCCACTAAGAAGTACTTCGTAGTTCATTCACCGAGCAAGAGCTACTCATCACCAATTTTATTAACAAGGCTAGTTAACAAGGCTCGTAAATTCTTGATCAGAAGTCAGAACGTACACCAAACAAAATGGTTAATTCAATAAAAGTCGCACAAGTAACTTCTAGTTCTAAACTAAAAAAGATCAATTTTGCAAGAAAAGCAAAAAATAAGCAAATACTGATAAATGCGCAGAATTAAAGAAGTTGGCACAGAGGTTTTGCTGACCTTGCTTTTTTTTTTTTTTAGGCCCAAGTGGAAGCAATCAGTCAAAGAAAAGACTGCATGAGACAAAGTTTAGTAATCAGTACAGCAGTAGCATGCAATGAAGTTAATTCAAGATTTCTTTGCATGGACGTTTACATATATGGTACGTACAGTTAAACTTAGTTGCGAGACTGCAACCCCAAGAATGTGGGTCAGTGGGTGGAAATGAAGTTGTAGGAAAATCTGTAATGTAGCAAAGATGAATATGTCAAGATTCTTGAAAGAAATGTATATCAATACCGTAAACAAGCCCCTAATGATTGTATTTTAAGTTTAGAAATTACTGAAACCTTCTGTTAGACACTTCAGGACAAGCTTAAAGATTTCAAGGATAGTGATTTTGGTCGTTGCTGAAAATCAGAAATAGGCTTTTGTTTACTTATAGAATGATGATTTGGCAGTTGAATTAGCAGACTATGGAAATGTGTTAACTATGCCAAGGTGTCCAAGTTGTTACTCAGAAATGCTCATGTGAGGATCGTACTATCCTGATGTCATCTTGTACCAGCTTAAGGATATCACCATTGGATCACAGCAAGTGGTCCTTACTGAGTGTACTTGCAATCATGAGTTGTACAATTTCCTAATGATTATTTAATAATTAGCTTAGTCTGTATTTCTGGTTGACTTGTTGTGAAGAATGTGTGTATAAATACTTAGCCAAGTTGAGGCTCATTGTCAGATGTATAAGATCAATTTCGGATATTTTATCAAATACTTAGTCGGATATCCGATATTCAAATCCGATTAATATTCGGATATTGTTCGGATATCGGATATCCGAATTATGGAAATTCAATATTTGTATCTGTATCCGATATTCGATCCGAACTGTCAGATATTCAATCCGAAATTCTTAAAAATTGGATCAAATATCGAATCGGATTTTCAAATACTTTTGTCAGATGTATGAAATTATTAGAGTGAGTGAGTTTTACAGCTTCAATATTGCTCTTGTTTAGCCTTATTTCGCATAGTATCTCATGGCTAGCCTTGTGTTTGATATAATATGGGCCATTATCTAAAACCGACATAGACTAGCAAGCCGACAATAACATATCAAGTTTGGGTCGAGACTGTAAACCCATTTAAGTAAGTGAATCGATATGACTGGCTTTTTTTTTTTTTTTTGCAAGCCATCTAACCTTTTTAATTAGTTGTTTGGGTTGAGGCTAGTGATGTCCAACATGAAACTAATATTCTTTACACATTTATATGTTTGTAATGGACCACCTCATTTTAAGTAATGAATTGTGTGATTATTGGTTAAATTGAGGTGAAAATCACCTCCTTCTCTTTGCAGTTGTTGTCATTTGTAATGGCCTTATAGCTCAAAGTAGAAGATTTTTTTTATGTGTATATTTTAAGTTTGGCATTTGGACATTATCATTCTTTTTCCTTTAATTGCTATAAGTTGTTGGATGCTAAATTGCAAATTGAGTTTTGAAGTTCCTAATTTTTACATTTAGGGTCTACATACTTAATTTGGTCAATCTAATTTGTTGTAGTTACTAATATTTTTAAAGTAAAACACGGTAAAATGGTTCTTTAAACTTATTAAATCGAGTTACCCAATTAATTCTGGATTGAGTTAATGTCGGTTTATAACTCATAAAGCTTAAAAAAGGTCGTACTCATGTTCGTACTAACTCATTAACGTGCTTGGGGGGCGGGAGTAGGGAGTCATTGATGATATTTTCAAAGTTAGATATATGATTTCATTTATTTTTCTTTGCAAAAAGTATATCATTTTTATTCATCATAAAATGAATAGCAATGTGCTTACTTTTTTTTTTTTGAGCAACATTTTTAATTTCAATATCGTTGGCTATTTGAGATTTTTCCGTATACTCGAGTTTGATGATCATTAAAATGCAAACGGCTTAAGCTATATTTTATTCATAGTACAGTAGCACAAATAAATAAATGATGTCTATGAAGTAGATCAAATTCATCGAACAAATTCACTAGACATGCAATATGAGCTTCTCAATGAACGCTTTTGAAGGGCATAAGATGTTGAGGCTCTCCAGCTGATGAACACAATCATCAATGGTCGGACGAGAATGACTAACGGAAATGCAAGCAGTAGCTAGCTTAAACAGCTCATGCCCGTCGGAGTCATAGTAGAAAGGGTGTGTCTTCAAGCTACCATCAACAACCATCGTCGAAGGGGGGTTCACATAGCGCAACCTTCGATTAAACAGCAGGGTGCACAAGAGTGTTTTCTGTTCAGCTTTGTGCCATTCTAGTACATGTTTTTTGCACATAAGCTCCAATAAAAGTAGTCCAAAGGCATAGATGTCAGCCTTAACATTCCATGATCCTGCAAAGCAATTATACTTTAGCTAACCACAGCAGATTATCTTTGGTTAGAAGAATATTTATACCAAATGACACAAAAGAAAAGAAGAGAAAAAGTATTCAATGGTTTTTTTTTTTTTTTTTTTTGACAACAAGTATTAATCATAACATAATGAGATAGAAGCTTACTGCAAGGAAATATCGCATCATCATACAACATTTCTTCCAACACCATTATACTATGCTCATAATTTCTTTTTACGGTCATCCCAAATTCAACCAACACAATTCGCATGTCCTGAAAATTGGTAAGAGCATAAAAGACAGTGAGTAACATCTTGATTCAATAATACTCCCTTTGATATAGATTTATTTGTCGTTTTCGTTTTTCGAGACATGTTTTTGACCTTCAATTACTTTTCAAAATAAAAGTTCAAAAATTCAACAAATTTGATTTTATGAAAGTACCTTTCAATACGAATCTAATGATATAATTTTCATAATTTTTAACAAGTAATTTGAGTACTAATTTGATGGTCAAAGATTCGTCAAAGGTTTTCTTCGAAATGTGAGAATGACAAATATTTTTAAATATATTGGAATAGAACATGTAGTAAAGATTAGAAAAGTTTCAAAAAAAAAAAAAAAAAAGTTCAGAAAAAAAAAAAACTAAGTTCAGAAAGTCACGGGCAAATTGTTTTTAATTTTATTTTTTTATGTCTATACAGTTAGAAAGTTCATAGAAACTAAGAAAAATTCTGAGAAAATAGTTCAATAAGAAAAGATAAAAAAAAAATAAAAAATCAGAAAATAAAGATATGCAAAACTAAGACGAAAAGAGCAAGGCCTTGAGTGTACAAGAAACGGAGCTAAGTAACCTGGTCAAGCAATATGTGATAAGATCTTATACTGCCTACTACGCAGGGAGGGTCTTGATTGTGCATCAACTGAAGAAGACAAGCACAGTCGTAAGCTGCCTTTATTCTGTCAGTCCACTGGTAGCAATCTACAACAATTAAATTCATCAGAATAGCTTAGCTTGTTAGCTGTACACGGTTAAAACAGTAATATTCAAGGTAAACTTTAATAGCAAGAGTAAGAAAGTACCTTGAGCAAGAAGAGTTTGAAGTGTGCCTAATGAATGCAGCTTATACACCACTCCCAGTTTATCATACTCACAGCAGTATCCCATTAACTTGGGCATGTTAGGATGATTGTCCGATTTCGGATTCCTCAAGAAAGCCATCTCAGCCTAGCAAGCACAAGTGTTTAAATAATTGTAACCTTAATGCAGCATAAAAGCAGGTCTTTTGTGTTAAATACCTTCATGGTGCACATATCATCTTTCTCGCTGCTGCATCTTAGACCCGCTCGCCATATCTTCACCGTAACATTATGCGATTTCATGCCTTTCCACCCCTCTGCAATTTCCCCTGTATATAGTTCTGCAGTGTCCGTTCTCCCAAGATAATTCTCTTTACTGAAATCATTTGTGATGATTAGTAGATCTTCATAAGAGAACTGTTTCAAAGGAGATCCCCCAATCGGAAGTGCGCTGATTTCGTGGATTGAGAATAAGAACAAGGATCTTAGCTTCTCAATTACATCGCTTATTGAAGGACGTTTGGATTCATTTGTATCGTGGCATTGCATAGCAAGTTTCAGCATCTTTCTGGCGTCACAAGTACAATAATGTGGTTGTTTTATAAAACTTGAATATGCTACTGAAAAATATTTCTTATCAGCGGCAACAGCCCACTGCCCAAAGTTATACTTGTACTGATTATCACGCCATGTTCTTGTATCTTCAGTGCAAGTCAGCCTCTCTTTGCAATTTTCCAAGTCTCTACAGCTTACAAGTTCTAAGAGCAGAACACCATAAGAGTATACATCTGATCCTTTGCTCTAGTTACCTATCAAATTTTCAAAGAGATTATCAACCCAACATGAAAGAAGTATGAAAAGTTTAGGCTAGAATTAGACAAAGAGTATGTCACAATGAGCAAGATGTTACTCTCTATTCAAGCAAAGAAAACCATTAGACATAACTAGAGGTCACTACTCACAATGAAGATAGGATATAAGACAACGAACACGCATACCTGTTCTGAGGATTGAAGGATCGAATAGGCCATGCCCTCCATGTAATTCTTGATTTGAGTTCACTTTGTTGTTGTCAGGCAGGATGCCACCAACCAACATCCCAAACTCATACAAGATAGGTTTTTTATCCTAAAAAACAAAAAATTGCATTTGAAAATACCATGAAAAGCTTGAAATTCATAGGACTTGTGCAGAACTCGAGATTTTCAACACGCTACAGACATTACAGTATGACACATCTATTAGCTAGATAGGCATATGATCCCACCAACCTCGTCTACAATGATATGAAACGCAGATATGTTCCGGACCAAAAAATGTGGCTCATAACCATGCAAGTATTCCAGGAGAATGCCAAATCGAAGTGCTATTTTTACTCGATCAACCCACTCCAGGCAATCTGTAGATGACACAGAAATTAATTTGATCATAAAAGAAGAATGGAAAAACTGCAGGCTGCTAGCAGAATGAAGTTTACCTTGGTCTATAAGTTTATTCAGAGTATCAAGAGGGCTCACTTGATAAATGACTCCAACCAGGTCACTGTCACAGCAATACCCAAGTAGCTTAGGCAAGTAAGGGTGGTTGACATTAGGGTGCGTAAGAAAAGCAATCTCTTTCTGCAAAGATGAAATGGATCATCAATCGCAAGTAGCTCATATTCATAAATTTCAAAGAACACTTCACATGTAACGTGAAAACAGAAAGCTGCGTACAACTTGTTCACTGAAACTTGCTGACAACATTCGAAACCGCAAGGCTAAATTTCGCCAGTTTTTGGAAATAATCAACTAAATGCATGACCAGGTTGAGTGACAGTGAGGCAAGTTCCCTTTTCTACCTATGTAGTTTTGTCTACTTGATAGTTATTCATCATGGATGAAATATAGAAAATGGTTGTAGTAATTTGAAGAACCTTTTATTTAGATCATAATAATCAGACATTTTCTTATCGATAACACACCAAATTAAGCCGTCTACGACTACAGTTGGGTAGATTTCAAAGTGTCTTCAGAGCTAAATAATGATAAACACGCTAAGATTAATAAGACTTAATCGAACACTCGCAACTCGCAAGCTACAACTAAGTCACCAAACCAAAAGATCGAGATAAGGAGTTGGAACAGTTGATCGATCAGATATCTTATACTCCCAACTCCCAAGTGTGGATAGTCCATGACTAGGAGGATGCAATCAGGGGTGAATACTGAATATACATAAAATTTTGGAATGTATAGAAATTGGTTATAGAAAATGTAGAAGAAAAGGTCAGCAAATTTTATTAAAATCCTTCAGCTGATTTGTCACTAGTTACAATCAAAATACTGTTCAATAAATAATGGGCTTGCAAATAAATGAATGGTACTATACCATCGCTTACCTTCAATCTCGAAATGCAGTCCTCTTTAGTAGCCGAACAACCTTTTTGATGAAAAGAACTCCAAAATATTTTCACAGTAACATGGTTTACAACACCATCCCTAGTAGCTTTTCCTCTATAGACGTCTCCAAAGGGTAAATGTCCTATCAAATTACTCTCCTTGCTAAAACCATCAGTCATAACACATAAATCTTGAGTTTGGAAGATAAGTAAATCAGCATGTTTATTTTCTTGTTGATCATCATTTGTGCGCCCATGCAAAGATCTCCATCTACAAGCCAAGTCACATAGTTCTTTTGCCTTTCGCCATTTCTCACGCTTCTGTTTTTGCTTCTCATTTTTGCTCTTTAAGAAAGTCTGCCACAATTTGTTCAACTTCACCATTGAATAAGGTTAAAGGTGCAAATCATAAGTATGTAAGTGCGTTTATTTGCTTTGTACTAGGAGTCTAGGACTAGGAAGAGAGTTTGGTAAGGGCTCGATCACCAGAGTCCGCAGTTAACTCAACTAGTCTAATTGCGTAATGATAGCAATGTATAACTCAGTAACACTAGTTGCATAAAATCTTTTGACCTGTTAATTAGAGTTTTCTACTAGCAACTAGAAAAAAAGAAGGATACGCATTTTTCTCGATTCTGTTACTCAATTGTCAAAAAAGTGCAAGTGCGATGTTCTTGGACTTCCTACAAAAAGGCTCATACAGTCATACTCATCTATGTTGTTTGTTGGGCCAAGTATGAATTTTGACCGAGAGCTGCGGTCCTTTGGTATAAAGGTCTTGTTCTCTTAAACTGAACTGAACATAACTGGAAGGAACCGTAATAAATTGAAAAAGGTGATAAGAAATTATATAATGTAGAAAATATAATAAAAATTTATATAATATATTAGCAATAAAATGAGAGAAAGAGTTAAATATAATATAAAATATCAAAATAAATTTATATAAT
>CAAKMY010047179.1:0-16980 GCA_901111285.1 Corrigiola litoralis | reverse complement strand
CCCCCCCCAACTCTCTCTCCTCCCCGCTCCACCATACTCCGTGCACCCTCATTTCAACTAGCCACTTAACCAGTTGGTTAGTGGTGGGTCCAGAGCATAATTAATTAAAATTAAAAATAACAATAACGGGGATCTTATCTTATTATGGCTAAAGTGGCCAAGGCTGTTGCCCCAACCACTTCCTTACCAACTGATTACTGTGGGCCCCCTCCCATGACCGCCACCGCGGCTACCCGTTCTTTACTTAAGCGCAAAACCCCCTCTCAATTGCGCGTATGCCCTCTTTTTTTTCCATTTTATTTTTATTAATTAACCACATTGTTGATTTATAAAGTATATACTGTCTTCGTGTCTAGAGTATATATTTTCTGTTGCGTTTCGTTGGATGCTTTTACGACTCGTTATAACTCAACTTGAACTCAGTAGATATGTTATATCTGTTTATTAATTAAGCACGTTTTTAATGTGTATTATAAATTGTCTTCATTTTTGGAGTAAATGTTTTCTGTTGCGTTTTGTTGAATGGTTATTTTGACCCTATACCACTTGTTTTGACTCGATTTTTTAGTTGGAGGCATAAGTAGATATAATCTGTGGATTTCGTGTCGAATTCATTACCTTGTTTGTGAATATGACAAAGGTAGAAGAGATACTGTTTAGTTGTAGCATTAGCTAGGTTGTTGATATCGGTGTTTTGAGGAAGGATTTGTTCGATTTTTAATTCCGCTTATTTTGTAGCATTAGCAAGGGTTTAGATATCAGTGTTTACTTGTTCGTGGACGAATGAGGAAGGACTTGTTCGATTGTTAAATTCACTCTTGGTCGCGTTATACAATGAGGATTGATTTTTGGACTTGATATTGGACTTGTTTATTTATAATTGAGGGAAATGATTATATGTCGGGTTTTGTTTATGTTTTTTAGGAGAGCTTTGGAAATTGATTTGATTTAGTATTGGTAAATATGCATTTTGAGTACATTGCGCCATTGTAGTTGTTTAGTTTGTTGTAGGTGGAGTTTGACCTATCTAGGTTATGTCATACTGCTTTCATGTTTTGACTTGATGTGCAATTGTAGTCCTGACTTCGCATAATCTCGATATTATTGTTGGCAAGGGCGGATCCTCAAGAGTAGCGAGGGGTAGTGCAGCATAGCATAAGCTACCCTCATGTTTATAAAAATTGGTAGAAAAAGGTAGAATAATGGTAGAAAAGTGTTGAAAAATGTAGAAAATATTAAAAAAAATTGGCTACCCCCATTTTAAATTCTTGCCGCCCCTAAGTGTTGGGTTCATTACAAAGATAGTTGATATAGTATGTATCCTCCTTTGGATATGAGGAAGAATTTGAATATGTCAAATTGTTCACTTCCTCCTTCGTCATGTATTATAGTGCAATCAATTTTTCGATTTGGTGGTTGAACTTGTTTTGTGTATTTGTCGTTAGGGCGAACATAAGTAGCCCCTCTGATGTCTAGTTGTACTCCATGTCCTCCATTTAGCCATCATATCCTTTCCATGGGTGTGCGAGTGTGCTTAGCGTTTAGGACAACTGATGTCTTGTTCTAATAGCAACTCACTTTGTAAAGTCGAGTTGTCTTGCGGCTCCTATATTGTTTGACTATGTCATGGCTGTCTCCTTTCCGTAATTGAAACTTTTTTCGGCATACTTGATTGCTCCATTGAAAAGTCTGTCCCAGATGGTAATTTACGTTGAGAGTGCAACTTGTGTGTATCGAGAAGCATTAATAGTAACCAGCTATGTTTGGAGAAAGCGGATGAAATTAATCTATTAAAATTTGAAACACTTTGTCTACCTTTATTTGCTTATTCGCTCTTTTGCTTCTACATATCAGGGAGAGCAGATAAAGAGAAGAATTGCAGCAGAACTTGCAAAGGAATCTGCTTCTACATCTGAGTATGCTTCAACCCATTCACTTACCTGCTATTTGTTCTTTTCAGTCTTCTATTTTTATTTGTGTATTTGGAGGGAGGAGGGTGTGTGTATGTGCTTTTGAGAATTTTATCTGTCAAGGGGTATGTGCTGACAATCATGTTGTAATCTCTTCCTCCAGAAAATCAGACATTGCGGATTCTTGGACAAAGAAGCCAGAAGGACCAAGGAATACGAGATACATAGATAAGCGCCTAGATGAAGTGTATCCTGCTAGAAAACCTAACAGCAGGCTCAACTTACTGAGTGGAAAATCAAGTTCTAAGGTGATTGCAATGCTATTTGCATCTTGTCACATTTTAGAAGCCATTCTCACTACTTGCTTTAGGGATGTATACTTGCAGTGTTTAGCTAGCAGATTCTGATTTTAATTGATGAGTTGCTAAACATTGTTTCTATGTGTCTTGAGCTTGTGCGTGTAGGAAAATAAAGTTGTTGAGGGAAGGAGTGGGTTTAAGAGTTCGATCTCTTCAAATTTTACTCTCAAGAGCCACCAAGAGTCCAATGGGTAAGTCTTTCTTACATTCTTGTTTGCGTTCTAGGCAATAAAGCTACTACTTTACAAGACATTGGCAGTGTATATATGTAATAAATAATTTATTCATGGACTGTTATTGATCTATGTTTTCTCGTTGCTGTAATGGCAGTAAGAATGCCACAGCAGCAAATTCAACAGACTATGTTTCAGCAGCACAGTGTCAAACTTCTGAGAAAGAAAGTCAAAACAGGTTTCGTAGTGTAGCTGAGCTCTCATTAGGTAGTGACAGGTTCTCGGAGCTGGGCACAGTTGATGTGGTATCTTTCTGCTGCTTTTTCTAGACTTGTTTGAGAAGCTCATTTATGTACAGGCTAATAACTTCTTTTATAATTTAGGACAAAGCATTGAAAGGACTAGGTGCTCGTGAGAAATCTGGTTCTTGCTCTCCGCCTAGTTCTGCTGGAAAATCTGGTGATTTGAAATCAATATCAATTGGAAACTTCTGTTCAGAAATACATATCCCTGGAAGGAATGTTCCTCTTGATTTTACTCTGAAAACAACCTTGCGCATAGTCTCCTCATCCCCTGTAGATAGGTAAGAAATAACTAAGATTTCTTTCATTTGTGTTAAGTTGCACTCCAATTTAAAAGAGTTAATGTGCTTTATGTTATACTTTGATATATGTTCCTCTTCTTTTTGCATGGATATAGTTAGTAGTAGTCAATCTGCATAGACAATTTTTGCGGACATACTGTATTTTTGCACTTTAACTAAAAGGTCTATGGGAAATGAGCGGTGTTGTCTGTCTCTATACTGAGGGATGCTGCTAGTGAGGTACCATATGACATATTGCTTTGGTCATACAAGTGACGAGCAGATCCAATTTAGCTTAAATCTATTTATAACGACTTGACCAAGAGTAGCTTAAAGGTCTGTTGCTTGTACCCATATTTCGATGACTTTAAACAAACTTTCATTTTGTTTCATTCAACTTTCGTTTATAGCTAATTATTCTAAATCTAGGTCTAAATACCCTGATAAACAAGGTAAGGATTGTTGCCCTTGTATTTTAGATAGAGTATTGTTTTTGTTGTCAGTTTGAAGTGAAGAAGTCAGATGAGATAAATTTGCCGAATTTGTCAGTCTGGTGCTGCTTAGTTATAAGAAAGAGAGACAGCTCAACCTGTCGGACAAGTGTGTTAATCTAATTAGACTTTTGGAATAGGATGATTTCTGGATATGCGGCTCCATATGGGGGAGTGTTGACTAACTATGTCTGATGATCATGAATTATAGTTGAAAATGGTGATGCTATAATTAGGACACTATGAACCTTGTACTTTTGAGACATAAACTAATATATATGAACATAATGCCTTATTGCGTGTGCTTTTTTAGCAATCACTACATTGCTTGATATGTTAGTTGATTCTCACTGAAATTGAATTTCAGGCTTCACAGGTTACTCATGTCTGGCACTTATAGTGGGATGTCTCCTTTCCAATTTGGCAATCAAAACATTAGCTCTGCCTCAGACTCTCCAGCATCTGCAGATTCTTGTAGCTTGCACTCCTGGATTTATCCCCAGTCTTCACTACCAGCTTCCGTGATCTCGATCTTGAGCTCATCTATAGGGGGAGGTAAAGTCTGATTCGCTGAGTAGCTGACTAGTTATGAGTGACCGAACTGTTCGCAATCCCCCCTGGTTACGTGCAGGCAAATTAGAATTTTACCTTGAAGTTTCTTATACAATTTGTTGTTCTTCTATCAATAATGCCATCATGTTTGCAGTGGAGTCGGATTTCTTGAATAAACGCCAGTTAGCTTGGGAGGATTCATTTAGAAGCCTCTACTACATGCTAAGGAAGGGTGGCTGTAATATATTCTATGGTATGCACTTAACCTCCTTATATGGTTCCGACTTTCAGTTCTTCAATGATACACTTTTTAAGTTGTCCAATTCGATTTCTGCACACGATGATAGTATCAGCTTCCTTGTGCTTATAACTTAGGACTGGTACCACTTTTTTGCATAACGAGATAATATGTTGCTGTTGAGGGCCAACATTCGCTTTTGCTAGATACTAAGAGTTCCCTTCGGTGTTCCCACAATCCATTTTGTTAGATCTGGATAGACTTGTAAATGTTTATGGACATAGAGATTCTTGAGTGATGAGTCTGGGAGGCTTGAACAAGTTACAAGCAAAGGGAAGAAATGAGAGACTTTAAAGAAAGATGTGGGAGAGCAAACTTGGGGGAAGGGGTGTAGTGTGGGCAAGAAGGGGGGGGGGGGGAAGCTAGGCAATGAGAATGGAAAACTTTCTGTAATTAAAGAAAAAATGCAACTCCAAATACAATACTTCTAGGAGGTGATAGAAATCTTTTGGGGAGGGGGTTGTAGCAAAGAGAGAGAGAGAGAGAGATGAGCCAGAGGAATGGATACTATCCTGGAATAATCCCAAAATAGAATTCTCTTGCACCTTATATGGTCATGGAATTAATTGTGGCTATGGGTTGGAATATAGTCTTTTTTAGCTCGTGTGTCAGAGACCTTTTTTTACTCCTAGTTTTTTTCTCAGTTCTGTAGGGCTTTATAGAAGTTTTGGCTATAGAGATGATTCTGCCAACAAAGCTTGGTAACTGAATCTGCTTATTCGTTACAGTAAGGAGTTGCATATTTTGCACACAGGAGTCTTGTAAAAGGTGCTTGCAGAGGGAGGAAAATGGGAGACCACAAAAGGTGGATTGGGGGGCGGGGGAGAAATTGTGGGGATGAGTCTAGAGGAGAAAGTAGGGAGCGAGAGGAATTTAATCTATCTTGAAGTGAAATAGCATCTACGGTTGCTTTTCTGTCCTTAAACTTGAGTATAAGGATCAGGTAGAGGGTTTGATCTAATGTCTGACTCACCTGTTTCCTATTTTTTTACAGTTGGTGTGAATGTGGTAGCCAAGTGGTGTATCATATCTATTTTTCCTAATATCTTGATGTCGTTAGGCTCGTGTTTCTGGTTTCTATATTCTGATATACTTTTTTGTAAAACTTGTGCCAGTTTGCACATCACACTTTGTGGTTATGTTCACTGCTGTTGAAGGCGTAGGAAAAGTGAAGCGCAATTGCAATGCATACATTTCTCAAAGTACAAGAGGTGTAAGGTCCTTGTTGAGGGAGCATGTAAGTTGTAACCTACCATTGTTCTATTAATTTTAATAGTGACCTCTTTTTTTTCCCCTTCCTGATGACGCTTGCCATTTGTTATTGCTTTACAATCTCTTTTGAGTTAAAGTTTCTTAGGGGGCATAGACAATCTCTAGTTTATTGTGGTGATGCTACTGGTTCTTGATGAACGTTGAACCTATGCCCTGTAATGATATTTGAAACCACTCGTGTCAAAAGCCTGATAGAGAATGATGTGAGGGATATTATTTTAAAACTGGGTTTAAGTGCTTTGGGATAAAGGCTCGTAATCCTTTTGAAGAATAGCATCTAGAGTTTAGTTCCCGTAGACATGCCCCACAAAGAGAGGTTGACTTGATGGATCCAGTGGCTACAGAAAATTACCTCATGTTGTCAAAACGAAGATGGGTAAAACTCTATACCATGTGAAGTTGGGATATCATGCAAAGGCTTTATATGACATATTTTCAGGCAGTTTTAAGGTGCACATCCTTATGATTATCTAAAACAGATGAACACAGATGGTTGTGAGTTGCAACTGTCAGAGTAAGGGGGTGAATGTGCAAGTGTTGGACTCATTTTGAGAAACTATTACTAGGAGTTCGGCTTAAAATGAAGTATCTGCCCATACGCACATAGAGTGTCAAGTATTTGGGTACGTGAGCCTTGTAAGGTGAAATGGAGTGTCTAGGAGACTAGGACTCTAGGTAACACAAGGGCCGTTTTAAGGATGAGAATGACTGGCTTTTCTTGTTTGAAAGTTCAGGCACTCCCTTTATGCAATGAGATTCGAGTGCAATATGCCAATATGTGTTCTATTGCGTGCACTTGTGCAGCTTTGGCCTACAAAAAGAAAAAAAAAAGAGTAGATGATTGGAGCTTCAAATCGATACATGGGGGCTATGTTTGTGATCCTGGCATTTTAGTAATTTTCTGTGGTCAAAATTGATCCCCCTAGTAATGAGAAAGAAGCATAATATTCATGTTTGTTAACATTAAGGGGCCTTTCTAACTGGTGAATGGTGGTTTTGCGTTAGCATTTTGCATATATGCTATATATGGAGCTAGAGTAATACCCTAGTAATATTGATCTTTGTACCCTTGTGAATTGTGATTCTATATTAGAATCCAGGTGCATGCGACGATGTGAATCCAGCTAAATACACCTTGTGGTATTGGATTTCGCATTGTCACTATGTATGTGGATGCTTCTTCCTATGCGTTCATTGTTTTGTTAAATTGTGGTATGTGTTTTTTGCCTTCTATTTTATAACAGGGATTCTACTTCCTGGGCTAAATTTCTCTTTCTGATGAACCCAGGATATTTCTTTCTCTATGCCACTTTGCTTTTCTGAAGTGGAGCAAATTAGTAGGGAGGATTTGGTTGAGCTATCTGAGATTGAGAAGCATAACTTAGGACAGGTTAGGTTCTAATCACTGTTATGATTGACATTTGAATTGTCAATCAAGCTGTATCTCTCACTACAAAGGTTAATCATTTGCTTTGAAACCAGGATTAACAGAAATTCATGGTCGTATCTGTTTTTTGATCCGACTAGTTGGCTCGCTGAGGTTCATTGTCCCTTTACTTAAATCTTTATCATTGTGACTTTATTAAATGTAGGCTAAACGTTCGAGTTCGATGCCTGACGTTGATAATAGCCCAGCATCGTTGTTAGCATTCAATGGAAATGATAGTGTTCATGGCCTTTATGATTTTCTGTTAAATTATCGGTATGGCATGATCTCTGCTTATTTTGAAACAGGCTGGATATTCTATCGTTAGTCCAGATTTGTTTTCGCATGTCTGATTTGTGCCATTTTATTCCTCAGATCTTTGTTGACTATGTTGAGCAGTATGGACGTACCTGTGTTATGTGCTCCAATTCCTTACCTTAATGCTGCTCTTTCTTCCCCAGAGGTCAGTTATCACTTTGCATTTTCAATCACATGGCAGAATCTGGATGAATTGCTCAAGTTGGAATCATTCTCTGTTGAAGTGTTGCTCCTTCCCTTGCTTCCTTCTCCAATCAACTTCTACACACCAACTATCTAGGTTACTCTTTACAGAGTTTCACGCAACAACTTTATCAAAAATCGTGCTGAGATTGATAGTATCTTTTATAAATTAAGTACTCCTGGTTAAAGTGAAGTCAAGAAATAGCATTATTTATAGTTATAACTGTAGTCTCATCATCAACTCAGTCACTCAGGTATACTAACAAGTCTCTTACGCTGCCAAAGAGTTGGTTCCTGCTTTCAAGAGCTAGAAAATTGACGGTTTGAAACTATAGTCTTGCAAGAAGAGGAAAACTTTACGTTGTATTATCACAAGCTATTTCTTTTGTTTGTTCAACTTACAAACTGTTATTTGTAGGTGAGGTGCAAAGAGATCAAGAGAGCGGATGCTTTGCTGTCAAAAGGATTGGCGACAAAAGACGGTGAATCAACTGATGCTTTGACGGGTGGTATCTGCTACAGTATTGAAATAAAGGATGCGTATCTTCCTCCCTGGATAGTCTGCTCTATTTGCTCAGCGATGGGTTCCCAGGGAAAGAGTTTGGAAGCGAGGTATGTTTCATTTAGTCAGAATTGTTTAGCACAAGGGAGTATATCTGGACACAGAAAACTTGCGGATGATTGACATAATTTCTGGAACTGCCCTTACAGCTTTGTGACAGAACCTAACTCCATTGGATTGAATGCTGCTCTTGAAGGAGTCTGCCAGAAGTCTGATACTGATGAGACAAGGGGAGACTCACAAGAAGGCAACTATACCTTAGGTGTTGCAACAGCTGTTGTTACTTCTGGCTTGCGTTCTGCCTATTTGAAGAGCTTGAAGTATTCAAATGGGTCTGTTGTAGCATCGCTTTCTCCTGTTTGACCCAAAATGAACTTTTGGCCTCTAAGAGGTTGCTAGCCAACAATGTTGTCATCTCTCAGTATACTTTTAAATCCCATTTTGCACTGTATAATTCATTCAGTATTATGTGCTCAATGGCGCCGATTTTAAGTGTGGGAGAAGGGAAAGATTGTTACGGTTTTGTAAAAACAGAAATGAACCATTGGCTATGCGATGGCCGATGGGGGATGTGAAGTGCTATTTGTACGACTGTACTTACAGATGTGTTTTGTTTTGTATCAATCCGTTCGATGGTGTGATCATCCCTTGGCTTACTGAAAGAATGATTAATCTTGTGTAAGTGTGTAGGATAAAAAGGAACAAATGTCTCAGACACTGAGCTCCAGGGACTACTTTAGAAGTAAATTGACAAAGGTCAGAGTGTGCAAGCTTACTTTTTAGCAGATATTTTGTTAGTAGTTATCCTTTGGGGAAAATCTATTATAATCTGCGGAGTATACAATTTGATTTTCTACTTAATGCGACAATAAAGGTAATTGCTTGCAGCTTATGGCTGTTTTAATCAATGTGCAATTAACCAGCATATTTTTAACCTTCACAATCACTATTGCTGGTGCAGCTAATCATATTGCTGTATATTTTCACATAGCTAACAGACTAACAGGTGGAGTTCATTAGGTTTACATTAAGTGTTTTTTTTGGGCTTTGGAATTTAAAAATTGTATTTTGTTAGGTCTCCTTTGTATTAGGTGCTCTTGTGAGCATGCTCCCACCCTATATTTCGTGGAAGCCGGCGCCTTTCGAAGTACTTCTTGTATTTTGTTAGGTTTCCTTTGTATTAGGTACAAATAATCTCTCCCGGGAACAAGGTGTAGATTCTGGTTCCGATATGGCTAACATATTTTGTTGTCGCTGTTGCAATGCAGCATGTTATCTATAAGTGTATAACTGTATACCCTTTTCAGTTAATTTACATTTAAAACACACCAAGCACTAAGTCTGGGGATTTTATGGTACCCACAAACAATACATTTAGAGGCATAATAATAATTGTCAAACGAGTGAAGAATGTGATCGTCTAGTTGATCTTACTTTTAATGTAAATTTTCTTTTTTCTTGAGGGACATTGAATGCTTACTTGGGATTGAAAACCGAAGTGAATTTGTATGCTTACTGCCTATTCTCTTTCTTAGAACTTAATCGCAAAAGGGTACAGGGTTTTGAGACACAGAAGATTTGTAGTGTTGCAACGAGTTCCATCATATAATCCATCGACTCACAAACAGTTGGAAAATTGATTCTGGAAAATTGATGTTAAATATTGAAAAGTGGAAAGCAAGCCATAATTGATTAGAAAAAAAAAAAGAACGAAAAAATGAAATAAGCCGGGAATGAAACCATCCAGAAATACACTTCTCTAATTAAACTATAGATTCAGATATCTAAAGCTCCCTAATCATCCGCAAAAATGTATGTCCTGAGAACAAAGGCTTCCCAGGCTTATATCCTGCATTGTAAACTCACTTTAAAAAGAAAATTTGAAAGCTCCAGCACTGGAGTCTGTCACAGTTTCCCAAAACGGACGTTTCTTCTTCTGCTCTTCAGCTTTCCTTATCAGCTGATCAATCGTCCCAGGGAAAGAGGCCTCAATAGCCTCTTTAAACTTCTTGTGCAGATTGACGCGATCCCTTGTTCCAGAGACAAGTTCACTTGCATTTGGCTTTTTCAGGAAATCCAGGACATTCAGCAAATTCCTCCTGGACAGGGTGGGGAGAGAATATGATTTATCAATCAAGCAGCATCCATTTATAGCCTATTACTAACCATCCTATTTGTTAATGAAGCTAGCAGTAGCCAGTCACCCATTAGTGCACAACTTCCATATAAAGCAGTTTGCTGAACATGAATAATGCAAGTAAACAACAGACATTTAAAGAGCTACTTACCGAACCAACCTATGGCTCTCCACTTCTCCAGTAGTAAGGAAGATAGAGAAGTGTAGAGCAATTATGACATCATAGCTGCTCTAATGAAATGGCAAATTATAGATGGAGCTACAAATTAGAGTGCACATACTCTTTAAGTGTAACTAGTCATACTAAAGACACATATGCATGGCTCTAGATTTGTGGGTTTCACCATAAAATACCCAGACCTTATTCTTTCTTTATTTCTTTACAAGGGTTGTTTGTTTCCAGGTAAACTAAATACTACGTAGTATTCTAATTGAAAGACGCCAGGAGGAATCAGTCATGTACAAAAAGGAGGGTTATACAAACCATGCAGTGGCCTGAGGCTATCATAATCATGTACTTGACACCAAATGTGCAGAAGCCCCAAAAAAACTGAATTAAGAGCATTATGCAAAGAAGCTTGCCCTCAAAGATGGTTCACACACACACACACACGCACACGCGCACACACACACACATCTTCTCCCCCTTCCCTCCTTTTCTGTCCGAATTTCCAACTCCGAAGATATTAGGCCTATCCAAGAGAAGGGAAATTGGCCGTTCCCTTCCCCACCCCACCTGGCCACCTCCATTGTTATTGAAACATTGGATTTTGGATCCCCCCCCACCCACCATCCCCTTCCTTTATCATTTCTCTCCATCCAGACAAACACTAAGGGCTATTTCATTAAAAACCAAGTATCATGCCTAAACAACAGAATGGATCCACTCTGCACCACAAAATCCTCCAGAAATCTCTAAAACCCTTGACTAGCAGAGATGATTCCTAAAACCCTCACAGTGAGAGGGGAAAAGTCACCTCTCAGCACGATGGTTTGTGTTGACAACGTTCCTCCAAAGCAACACTAGCAAAGCTAGAAACAACAATGGAACTAATGGGGACTGGCAGATACCCAGTCCCCGCCAACTTTCCGCTTTTCCGGAAATATATAGAGAAAAATGTTCAGAATATATACGAAAATGTAACATTTCTGTACTTGGTACCCCTAATATTTTTTTTTCTAGGCCCCCTAAAAAGAGTTCTAGGTCTGGCACGAAAGTAACTTTTCACATTCTTTCTCGCTTTAAAGAATGTCAGGAAAGTGTCCAATCTAAATGGAATTGACATGAAAAGTCGTCTTCAAAATCTAGCACTAAGGGCAGGTGCGAAGAGGTCTAATAATCAAACCCTAGTCCCAACAATTTTTTACCAAGTAACCTAACGAGAAACCCGATTGGGAATTTGAGGAATGCAGCGGAAGTACAATTCTATTATGAGGAGCAAATTTTGATAGCGAAGTAAGCGGTTAGTGAGAATTGCACAGGGGCATTATTGCTTGATTGAGCAAACAATTCGATTTTGTGCTATGGAAATGTAAGGCTCAAAGACCTTACAAAGTTTCCCCAAAGGCAACTCACTGTGAAATTGTGAATGTGTTTTATCAATAATACTCGAAGATGATTTAAACACACATATCTTTATAAACCCTAATACCATGAACTGGTCACCTAAACATAGTCAATTTTCTTTAGTTGTACTCCTTGCTAGCGGGTTGAAGTCTCTCCATGTTTTCTCCAATTTGCACTTTGTGAACTAGCTGGGATGGCGATCACAGATAAGAGACGCATAAAGTGCTAGACAGCAAAGTCAATACTCTTCTGTTCCCCAGTACTTCTGGACATTTATCACTTCATTCTAATTTCTCGGTTTTCTTTTTCTGTAGTTTAGCTAAAGAGCAGGAAAAATACATCGCAAAATATTGTGCTTGCCATTATACCGGCAACCAAACATCTGACTCCCAAATGCATGGTGAATATTCGTTGCATTAATCATTTGAACTCTCACTAGGGATCCTATTTAGTGATCTCAAAGCCAGCATCTTTAAGAGTCATGTAAGTTAAAAGCATAAGAACGAAAAGCAATGCCACCATCCAATCATTCTTTAGATCAGCAATCAAAGGTAACGTGATGAATTCATCTTTCATCATAGAAGATATATCAAGATACCATGCGAACCAGACTTATCTAAAAGGGATCAGGGAAAGGGAATATGGTCCAACAATTTAACCATCCAATTTCAGTCATAATACTCATGCTACATGGTACTTTGTAAGTGAGATCTAGAACGTGGATGGTGGTTAGAGGGGATAAATAAAGGCAGAAGGGTGCAAGGCGGTGCCATCGGGTATTTGCTGGTGTATATGGAAGGAAGAGAATCAGCAAATGTTTTATTGAAAGGCTTCCTCCTCCATGAAGTGAAAGCTTTTTTGTTTTAGGATTTTGAGTAGTTGGTTGTCCAAAGGTACATTTATAACGGGATATTTGATAATACCACTTCTTGATTGTGTAGATAACATGATGAATTAACTAACATGAGGGCATGATTGTTTTTGTGGTTGCCCTCTTTTTGTAAATGGGTGACATCCCTTGGTGTCTTTCTAATCGAGGCCTTATTGTTACCTATCATTGCATATGAACTAGACACAATGCAGCCAAGCATTTCCACTCGCATGAAGTTTTTAATATAATCATCAAGCTTAATGCTGTTCACAATACTAAAAGACACAGACTTTGCCGCTACCCCATACTATCACCAAAATCAATTTTTCCTAAAATAAAGAAACAGCTGACTGCCTTATTATCCCAGGCACTGCATACGCATGATGGTAAGAGAGAGATGACAAAAACTCTAGAAAAACAATGATCATAGATGGGATGAAACAACTATATTTGTGAGATGAGAATTCACGGTTGAACAAAGAAAAAATGCAAATAACAGTGAAAGAGCATAATGATCTTTATGAGGAAAAGGTAAAACATATCATATCTCCATGGATTAGATCAAACCCAAGCTTTCAAACACCCCCCCCCCCACCCCCCATATTCACACCTATGAGAGCATTTCAATGGTCAATTGGACAGAAAGACACGAGGATCAAACTCATTTCCATTAAAAGGCAAAAGGAAGGCGAATGGTTTGTTAGAAGATTCATGGAACCACTAGAAATCTACAAGTATCATATTGACAATCAAGATACATGCTGAAGATTCTGTACCCTGTATCACTTGGAGTCATTAGCAACACATGTCTTTCACACTTGACACTAGTCATCAAGCCAATATGCCATGGAACTCAATAGGGCAGACATTTAGAGATCACGAGTTCACGACTAATGCACCAAGCCAAGCAACTTACTACCAGAGGAACATCTGATTAAAGACAATATAGGATATCTCTGCAGTGTCATGTAACTAGTTAACTAGATTGACCTATTAGTGTAATCAGAACCTTACAATAACTTACTATTCATCTTTTCTTTTTCTTTAGACAATATTAGACTATATAGTTCATATGGCTTTGAAACGTCCATTCGCAGTTCAGTTACCATTTCGGAGCTCCTTTTACCTTACTCAGCCCCAAACAATGCTGTCAGCTATTACTCAACATTGGGATAATATGTCTAGCCAGACTATATTTTGAAAAGCTACAGTCAATGTCACAAAAACACAGCAGAACATAGAGATGAACATAGAGATATACCTGCTAACATAATTCTGTGTGATAGCAATCGATTCCTCTAAGTTGATAACCAGATGCCACCAGCCGTTGGGTACGAATAAGACCTCACCAGCTTTACACACACATTCAATTGGTCTCTTTGTCCAATCCTTTGTCGCATCGTAAAAGTTCATAAACCACTCAATAATCGAAACAGGACAAGCCACTTCCGCGCCATCAGGACTAGGATGCACACCAGGAGGTATAACATCAGGAGGAAACAATATCCACTTCTTCGACCCCTTGATCACAGCATTCCAAGCTGATGTCGAATTAGGATCAATATGAAACGACGAACCAGACCCCGCGGGTCCAATTATAATCCACCGATAATCAGGCCTCTCGTCACCCAAAACCGAAAACAAATCCTCCCGAAAATACACAGGAACCTCATACTCCTTCCCCAACGCCGGCACCTTCTCCCCGAACTTCGGATCAAACAAATACAACGGCCGCTCCTCCCTCGTTACATCCGAATACCTAAAGTAATCCTCAAGCCTCATCTCAACAGGACCAACAGCAAACTTAACATCCCCACACACCTCAAGCAAATACTCCCTATCCCACCTCCCCTTAGCAACCCACCCATCCAAGCACCCCTCCAACAAAACCGGCTTATTCGGCCCCTCGAAACCCTCCACAAACTCCTCAACAGAAAGCCCCCTCCTCCTGACCACATTATCCCTCTCCAACCACTCAGGCCTCATCTCAAGATTAGCACAAAGCCAACTCTGGAACAAATAATCAGAATAAAAGTCCCTAACATTAAACCCCGAACACCCGACCCTCGAAACGTCGAACCGGGCAAAATGAGCAGCAATGTAAGTCTTCCTCCATGACCCACCAAAAAAGAACCCACCTTTAAGTGATTCCAACACCAAGTTCCTCCAAAGGGGCTCATGGGCACAGAACACATAAAATGACTTGCTCACTAAAGATAACACACCCAAGTGGGGTCCACCCAAAAGGGCTAGTATTTCAAGCACAAGCTCATCTGTGAGCATTTTTAAGTTGCCTAGGCCTGTGTCCCTGGAGTTGTGGGAGGTTGAGCTTAGGAAAAAGTTGCCCATTGGTTGGACTCCATAGGTTGGTGTCTTTAAGTTGAAACTATTATCTGATGGTGCAGTGTTAATGTCATCATCATCATGTGATAATGGGGTCAATTTTGGTGGGGTTTTCTTGGGTTTTTTCTTCTTCTTTTTGGTAATGGAGTTGAAGAGTAGTCTCTTGCAACTTAGCATTTTTTGTTCTTTGTTTTGTGAACTGATGAATGTGTTATGTGAATCGGCGGCAAGAGAAGTAGACAGTAGATATAAAGTTATAATCTTGTTTTATTATTAAAAAGGAAAATTGGCATAGAATAATTCCAACTATAGCGGTTTGTTTTAAAATAATCCTAACTATCGTTTTTTTCAGAATAATCCTACTTTGTCCTCATTTTTGCACGTAATGCTCCCACGATCCCGAACCCAACTTTGGAGTCTATACTAATCCTACGTGACACCTAAAAGCTCGATTTTGTTCCCAATTGACCCCGGTAAACCCCCTCCCCCATCATTTATGTCATTCTCCCCCTCCCTCACCTTCCTCAAACATTCCTCTTCCTCCTCCTCCTTCTCCTCCTGCCAAATCCACACCCACCCTCAAACACTAACGAAAACGCAGCCCCAACCTAGACAGCCACCAATCCCACGACCTCTGCATATCCCGCCACCAAGCAAGCAACCTTCCTCCCATCCCAACACAATGTATCGCAGCCATTAGATAAGTCACTACCACACTACGGCCACTGCCGCACACACTTTATCCACCTCACCATCACCCCTTTCCCCATAATTGTTCCCCGCCTTCACTGCCCCTGCATCGCAGAAAAAATGAAGAGAAAACATTCCACAAGACAAACTCCCACCCCACCTCTATCCCTACGCCCACCCCACCTATGTCCCCATGCCCTCCCGCACCCTAGCCCACCCTTACAATCATCCACCTGCGAACAACCACCAACAACCTCTCCATTTCCACCTACGAAAGACCACCACACTGACCCCTGCGACCACCCTTACCCCCTTGCACCCACTCTTCTTCTCTCCCGAAGTACCAAAAGCTAGACCTTATCCCCCTCCAAACAGATCCTTTTCAATTCATTTTCAAAGTTCCGCAAAACACCCTTTATTTGTATAGCATAAAGACCCAATATTGATGGGTGAACTTGGGTTTTATCAGGTAAAGATTAAATCTTTGTGAAAAATAATTTGTGGGCTTTTGAGATTGTTGGCAGAAAATGGAGGGGAGGAGGATATAGATGATGCCGTATTAATCAAGAGAAAAGTGGTGAAGAAGCGGCTGAGATGCGGCGCTAACAGGTTATGGGGGTGGGTGTGGATGTGGGAGGAGGAGGAGAAGAAGGAGGAGTGTTTGAGGAAGATGAAGAAGTGGAGGGGGGTATGTCGGGGTCAATGGGCAGCGAAATAGAGCTTTTGGGTGCCACGTAGGATAGGTAAAGACTCCACAGCTGGGTTCGGGAATGCGGGAGCATTACGTGCAAAAATGAGGACAAAGTATTTTGAGAAAAAACGATAGTTGGGATTATTTTAAAGCAAACCGCTATAGTTGGGATTATTTTATGCCAATTTTCCTATTAAAAATAGAGATATTTCCTTTTGTCATCATGTGGTTTCGTGTTTTTCTTATAATCACCCTGACATATTTCGACTTTCTTATATCACCCCGAGGTTACTGTTTTTGAGTTTTATTGAGTTTTTATGGATGGAAGCATTATAATTTCTTTTATATGATATGATTAAGTTTAGAAAAGAAAAGTTAATCAAAGCTTAACAATGACATGATTAACCCCAAACTCCAACCCTCACCCCTCTACACATAACTCTAAAACCCCACTCCCCTCGGCCTGCCCCGACCCCAGACCCCCACTACATCGCCCCCCGCCCAAATCCAAATCGCAAATTATCCCCTCCCAACCCAGAAAATCGCAACCCCTC
>CAAKMY010047177.1:0-11752 GCA_901111285.1 Corrigiola litoralis | reverse complement strand
GAACTCGAACTCGATTAAGTTAAATGAATATGAACATGGACATACTACTACTCGATCAAGCTCGGCTCGTTTACACCCCTAGATAAAGCTATATGATTATTATGGTTTTGAATAAGTAAATAATGATCATTTGATGATGGATGGTAAGTAGATGACTAAGATGACCAACAACCCAACCTAATACAAATAAGGTAAGCGATGCAAATAAGATGACTCGAGAAGATTTGTAAGTGGAAAACCCTTTAAATAGGAAAAAAACAACCGAAGATTGAGTCCACCAGCCTTTAATGATGCTTTACTATGATCTTTCTTCTTTCAGTGCATGCTAAAGAGTATAGAATGGAGATATGAGTTGTTACATGGAATTATCGAAGTACAAACGTTGGAATATCATGATCTTTAAGAAGGAGAAGAATGCTTATTCATTGTGTCTTTGATCTTCATTTCTGGTTCTATTTATAATCTTCCTCTCCATCATCTCTTCTTTTCTATCCGTTGCTTGCAAATAGGGATCAATTGTATTAGTTCCCCAATCGTCTGATATTCGCTCCGATTCTAGATTTCAGGTGTTTTTTTACAATAGTTTAAGGTGTAATGTCGAGAGGGTGTAATGTCGAGAGAAGCGCCAAAATAGTAATTATTAGTAATATATAATCTTTGTAAACCCATCAACTTGTACATGACTTCTAGGATAATAGTTGCATAATATTCAATTACCATGAAATGGAAGTATCTTAATGGAAAATTACGAAACATGTAAACAGATTAGCTCTATATCTTGCGTAAAATCAAAGGAGTCCCAAATTGGGGCTCCATAGTCACTTGACACTTGGGAGCATGAACATAAGATGGTGAGAGCTCAAATGAGAAACTTTGTAGGATCTTAGCCAAAGTTAGCTTTGCCTCCACTAATGCAAAGTTTTATCGTATACAAACTCGAGGCCCTCCACCGAAGGGTAAGAATGAGCCTGGGACTTTAGCTGCTTTTGATACTCCTTCCGCAAATCTACTTGGGTTGAACTCATTTGCATCTTGACCCCAAAGTTTTGGATCTCGATGCACAAGGATTATTGCTAAACTCATCTCTGTTCCATGTAATATCGATATATCCTTTAGTTTGGTGTTCTGGTGCACCATTCTAGAGAGAGAGGTCGCTGGCGGATAGAATCTTAAAGTTTCATTGAGAATCATAGTCACCTGTGTTGCCAAAATTTTAAATGATAACAAAAGACAACTCTTGCTCAATTAATGTTTCTTATTATCTATAGACGTCAAAATAGCATTATTTATATAATTTCATAACTATATATCGACCTTATGATACATTGTATAAGTTCAATGCTTAATATCCAAAGGAGGGCACCAAGAAAAAAGTCATTGTTAAGTTAACTTTGGATTCACTTAAGTTTAGTTTCACTAGTTACACTTTTATGGTTTCAGTCGAAAAGAACCAGCCCTTTGGTTAACCAAAACAAAAAGTATAAAGATTAAGGTAACTATAAGTGACTTACTATTTTGAGATGATTGAGGCCTTCAAAATCTGGCGACTTGTCCATTCCGTAATGCTCCAATACCTCTTCCCGTGCTTTAGTTTGCCACACTTGGTGTTGACTTAATAGCATCATAGTCCATGTTAATAAACCTGCAGTGGTGTCTGTTCCAGCCAAATGGAACAACTTGCATTCCATAATCACATCATTCATTGTCATCCCAACTCCATTATCTTCTATCTCTTTCTCATTAGACTCCAGCATTATGCCCAGCAAGTCATCTTTGTACTTATATTTTCCAGTTTTCATTGCCTCTTTTCTCTTATGAATTATAGCTTTCATGATAGCTCGAATCTCACCATCAACTACTTTCAGCCTCCGATTCGCTTTTGTTGGTACGGCTCTGGAAATAGCATAGTACAATCCTTGAGAGAACCACACTTTGAATAATGTGTGTCTTATTTTTTAGTTAAAAAATTGCAGAAAGATATTATCCCTACAACCGGTGGGATACTTTTAAGATACTCCTAAGACAAAAAAAAAAAAAAAAATCGGAGTAGTGTATTGTGAACTGCTTAATCACATATTGCAGACTGACCCAATTATCTTAGGTTGATATAATTTCTCGTTGGTCGTACTTTCTCCGGACTAGAGTTTGTACAATGATTTCAAGTTCGGATCTACTCGAGTTTTCGCAATGTTCAAATCGAATTTGGTTCGGGTTAGATCATATTAGATTTGGAAAAATTACTCATTCAGGTTAAGTTTTGGTCGTTTTGGATCGGTCATTTTTATTTTCAATCAGTTTGGGGTCAAATCCGAATTGCATCAATCTCTACCATTATGTCAAAACAAATAAAGTCTTATTCAACATTAAATAGAAGTTTGATCAAATAGTAAAAGTTACTCTATAAACAAAAACTTGTATAATTTCGATGAGATTTATTTATACTTCAATCGAATTTTAAGTTCGAGAGTTGCATCAAAGTACTATAAGGTCTAGTTGGGTCATGTTTCTAGTCAACTCGAGTCAGGTTTGAGTAGCTTTCGGATTTTGATTTTCTTAGTTGTGTTTAAGGAGGGTTTTGGATTGTCCGAGTTGAGTCAGCTTTACCACTTATATTCCTCATTTTGAACGGTTAATATTTAAGTGTAAGTAGCTTCAACTACCTTATAATTCTGCATAGCCTCGAAAACGATTCTCGGTATTTCCAAAACAGAAAGAAGGAAATGGTTTACAGTGGGTTTCATCCAGAGGATCATAGAACTCGCAAAAGCACATACCTCCACCCTGGAATATAAGTAGTAACTGATCGTAACTTCTGAAAACTAAGCTGCATGGCCTCATCTTGGAGCTGAAAGAGCCTCATCCCCTCTACATAAGAGGTTCCGAACGCCACCTTAGCAATCACATCACCTGACATTCTACATAACGAGGCCCACACATCGATCTCAGCTGACCCTTCTGCTGAGACCATATCTTCCCATTTCTTTAACATCTGCTCGCAACTTGTATCCATCACTGGCAACATGATCTAAGACAAAAGCAACAGTAAACAATATAGTCAATTTCTCAAAGTAAATGTACAATGGACATAATCCTTTTTCCGATGAAATTTAGGATGATATATTAACGATAAAAATGTCGAAATAATGTGTAAGACACATCTATACAATTTTTTTTTTTCATCCCGTAAGAGTTATTAAGACACATCTACTAGGGCAAATTCTACAATGGCCACATTAAAAATGTGGCCACCACTAAAAACAGATATTAGCCATTGATTCTGAGCAATTAATCCTGAGCATTGATTGAGTTGACCACTCCATATATATTTATAACAGAGTACAACATTAATAATAAATAGAAATATACAATAAAATAAGACCATGTTTGGCATGTAAAATACAGAGAAATCAGTTACTCCTCAATAAAATAAAAAAGAGTATGAATCAGTTACTCCTTTTTTACTCTGCTCCTCCAACTCATACCCCCAAATCAACCCAACCCAAAATGGCACCACCATTCAACCTAACCCTCTTCCACCTAGTGATGTTGTTTATGGAAGAGAAGCCATTTAATGGATCTTCTACATGCACAGCGGGCAAATGGCGTACAAGGAAAGGTAATTTTGGATTTATATGATTGACATGCTCTTGTATCTAGGGATTTGGCTGCTGAGGAAGAGGGCATCTCTGTTACTGTTTACAGTTTATTCAATGTTAATTCTTGTTTAACCTGCAGCAATCATTGACACTGGTGTTTGTGGAGACCAAAAAAGGGGCTGATGCGTTGGAGCACTGGTTGAGTATCAATGGATTTCCTGCGACTAGTATTCATGGTGATAGATCACAACAGGTGAGCTTGTGGAAATTGCTTTTGAAGTATTGATTTAATGATATTGATATATTGGTAAGTGATAGTCATCACTTTCATTGGTTGCATAATAAAAGCTTCAGCGCATGGTAGTGTTGGTGTATTGTTCATTTTGATCCTTTTTTGTTTTTATGGTTAACTTCCCGTGTAACTTGAATCCTTTTTCAGTGAGTTGGCCAAATTCTGTAATCTAACATGGCTGTTGTTTAGAATCTGTTTGCATGACTCGGGTTGCTGTCTTCTGCAGTTATTTGTAACATATCTAGTTTTCTTATCAATATGTTAGACAAATAGGATCAGGTTTTGGTATCTTGTCTAGCTGTGACCTTGTTTGAAGCTCTGTACGGAATATTTTCCTTCCTTGCCCCATCTATCCTCTCTTTTCTGAAGTAAAGAGATATTTTGGTTGTTTCGAAGTAGGGTGTTGGCTCTATTGTCGTTCTGGTTCTCTTGAGTGAGTGATGAGGTCGCCACTCCCTGCCCCCCAAAAAAGAAAAAAAGTGTAGTGAGAAGGTGCTTGAGATGAACCTCGAAACTGGAGTAACAAGCTATCTAGTTCAAGAATGTCTGGATTGAACATATTTCTTCAAAAACATCTGATTTAGAGCATTGCTGACTCTAGCAGTTCTTTATTCTTCTTCAGTTGCACAACCAAGTTAGCATCTTATAAGGAATTAATACTTGTCATCATACTTGTTATCATTTCCGTATTCTTTTGTTTCGGGCATTGTATATGTTTCTCAATGTGTTAGGTCAGGTGTATTCTAGTGATGTTGTTTATGGAAGAAATCTATTTGGACGCTTCAGTGGTCCTCTCCTATTTTCTACATAAATTCATGTGATCTTATTCACTTTATATAGTTATATATCTGCTAATTTATCACACTACAAAGAACACCAACTCCTTGTACTATTTCATTTTTATATAGTTTTCAATTCTTATGAGGGGTTCATGTAAAGTTATGAGCACAAGTAGGCGAACTCGAATTTCTATCCCTTAGCAGTTCACTCATCAAAATCTTTGTGATATCATGTGAAGCAAACGAGGAGTATTCTTTTATTATGTTTTCCAGTGAATGTCTCTTTGTTATGCCTCTGTTCTTTATGGCAGCATGAGGTAGCTATACTTTATTGTCCTTACTTTCACTATGCTAATATTACATGCTTGGTTTTGAAAATCACAGTTCTTTAGTCTTCATGATCGAAGCTTGGGTAAATGTTGTAAAAATTAGGATGATGCATAACTACTTCAGGACTATGTTTATTTCTATTGTTTATTTATTGTCTTTTAAATGTTTAGAGGCCTTAGTGATATTATATTTAATACATTGAGCAATGCGACGTTTGCTCGTATACTTTGTTTGCTATTAGCTCAATGGAAGAGCAATGTGCAATTTTGCACAAAGGTGTGGGTTCAAATCCCACATAGCAAGAGAAATAAATGAGTGGAACAAATTTGCCTGGCAATCACTTCAAGTCTTCGTATAACAGCATTCATTCTGCATAAGTTCCTCTCAACCCAAATGAAATACATTGCTGCAGAATAGACTGACCAGATAGTCATCCGTACAAATCTTTATTTCTACATCATCACTACTAATCTCCTACAAGCACAAAATACATATGCAAATATTTCAATAAATTATGAATAATATCTACAACAATACCATGTAAAAATATTTTCCCTAGTCAAGAGATAATATACAGCTTCTTGTTATAAAAAAATATTCACTTACTTGTTTGTCATGTTTTTGGACTTCAATATCCTTCTCAGCCAAAACATTCCTTCCTCCCACTCCTTCATCAATGATTTGTTTCTTCATGTCTTTTCGAGGAAGCTGACTTGACTTACTTGCATTTGTCGTCTTTTTATTGATTGGCGGTTTTTTTCCGCTTTGGTTTTCTCAACAATAGGAATATCGCTAAGTGTTTCCAAACCTCTACGTGGCTTAAGATCTTTAAAAGGAAAATTCTCAAGCATATGTTTAAAACCCATACCCCCACATTTCAAAGAACTATTAGGATCAACATTAGTATCTGATATTCTCTCATCTTGGGAAGTAAGGTCTTCGACATTATAATTCATAAATGGGGAAATGAGTTCATTATGGCATTGGTCATTTGACAAATTAATTTTTGAAGGAGAAACTAATTTCCTTTCATTGTCTATGGTATCATGTTGTTTCCCCTCATCCTCACCAATGCATTCATCAGTCCTAAGTTTCTTTTTTACTATGCGGGAATTAGTTTTTGTTACATCTTTACCGAATTACTAACAAACGTATCAAATTTTCTATCTAGTTTCACCAATAAATTTTCAAGATTTTCAAAGCGTTCATGGTGTATGCATCTTTCGTTAAGAATGTCAAATTTTGAATATAATCCTGTCAACAATTTTTCTAATCGATGAAACTCTTCACTATCACTACATTTATGCTTATGATTTTGGATTGAAGGCTGCTCCATACCCTTATTTTGAGTAGTCATAATCTGCAAGTAAATAATGGCAATTGAAACCGCTATTAAAATTTACGATTATCTTAAATACATAAAAATATGCATATTGTTCTCATTTTTTTATACTGCACAATCAACCATACCAATTTAAATAA
This sequence comes from Corrigiola litoralis, assembly GCA_901111285.1. NCBI lineage: Eukaryota > Viridiplantae > Streptophyta > Magnoliopsida > Caryophyllales > Caryophyllaceae > Corrigiola > Corrigiola litoralis. Next base: position 5,273 of record CAAKMY010047177.1, on the reverse strand, counting down.
AGCCACAAATACAGAAAACATGAAAACATAGGCTAACTTAAAACAAATATGTTTTTTGCAAAGATGCTGCAGAGTTCACAAGTGGACTGCAACATATGGTGTCTTACCAGAATGAGTTCCAACCATAAAGAACAAAATTCTATCAGGATCAGGTAATTTTGTCAAAGGGTATTTTATTCTTATTGCAGAACAAACTGCTGGGGTAAACAACACGAAAAAGGCTAATGAAGAAGGCAGGTTCAGTACTAAGACAACTTCTGAGTAACTATATGTCTCATATCCACTCCGAAGAGTTGCATGAACAGAAAGCATCAACGATCAGAACCTTTCAAAAGGTCCTAAATGACCAGCTGAAGATGCTAATTTGAAAAAATGAAAAAGATAGCTATATTTGCCCCTTATAAATGGTTTTGCATGTCAAATAAGTATTTCTAGCTTCTAAGTCATCTACTCAGCAAAGGAGGATTGGTCCCCATTGTACGTATCTCTGACTCGCATAACCATAAGAGCACCAATTGAACAAAATAAACAGAATTAGGCATGCCAAGCTCAAGTATAGAAATGAACCTAAAATGTTACTAAAGCATAGATTCCTTCACAGGTAGATTTAACAATTATGATTTATCTACATTATACCATATCTAACTATAACAATGAGAGCAATGCCCAGCCATGGCAAAATTTCTGATGCTCATACACATACATCCATAAATAAGAATTTACATAATCATGTTATGAATTACTCATAGGCAAGTGCTTTTAGGCCTTTCATAACAAATGTTGAAACCATAAACCCTTTTATTATAGTCCTCCAAGCACGGTATTCTCTATATCCCTCGCCACGCCCAGCCCCACCCACCACCAGCCCGACCCTTCCCCACACTCAGTGCCACCCTCCCTTGAACAAAAAAAAAAAAAGGAACGCGTAATACACAAATACAAGAATAATACTCGAGAATAGATGGTTTACCTGAACAATATTGCGCACGTGTTCCTTGCGATTAATTATATCAGCATCACATTTCCTCTTCCGCCATTGAACATGATTTTCCTCCTCCCACTTATTCTTTCTTCAATTTACGGTAAACTTGTAGCCAAATAGTGTTGATTGTGATTTTTTTGATATTTTAGTATGATTCAATGGCGGAAGAGGAAAGTTAATGATCGTGATGGTGATGCTGAGTAAAATATTTAGTGGACGGTTTATTGGAGGTAGAAGTTTCAAGTTTCAACTTTCAACTGGTTTGTTAGGGAAGTATGGCATTATGTAAAGCCAAACAGAGTAGGAGGAATATTATTTTTAACTATAAATATTTGATTTTCATTTTGTTAATTCTGTTTTTCTGGTCAAACTTTAGAACGGTTGAGATTTACTGATGACAATGAATGGCCCAGATTAAAAGAATTAGCAGTGGCCACATTTTTGTTGTGGCCACTGAAGAATCACCCAACTGCTAGACGAACCAAAACAAATATGCACAAGAGCTCCTAACACCCAAAACCCCTCATAAGATAACACCAACGAAAAGAACAAAAAAAAGAATGTTGGGATGAGAAGTGACTTTCAATTTTTCCACATGAAAAGCAGGGTTAAGAATTCGTCTGATTTTGGCCCAGTCTTCACCCTCTCGCGTCGCGAGACCAAACATTCCCCCTCCGTGGTGTTCTTTTTGATAAACCTTATACTTGGTAAATATCTCCTTAATGTGATCAGGATCAGTGACATTAATTCTTGGTTTTCTCCCGTACCATATGAACGACTTTGTCCCTGCATGTAGAAATCAGAACATGCATGATCATTTAGTACACTCTGAGATACCAATGAATCATATAAGTACTTTATACTCCCTATGCTTCGCAATATAATTTCATTTCCTTTGTCACGTCCCCAACTAGCGTCTCACTGGCTCACAAGTAGGGTTTTGCTTGTGGCAGATGAGTTGGACATGAATGAATGAAACGAGAACAAGAAAGACAAGAGTTTTATTACACTTTTTATTAATGAAAGTACTAATGTGCTGAGTTGTCGTCTTAACTAATTCAACCTTCAAGAGTGCCATTACCCTTTTACGAAAGATTTGACAACAAATATAAATATCTAATTGTCGATCATATTATAAATCTACGGTTGAAATTCTACAAGTGATTATATGAAAGGATGATCATTGATCAAGTAGTGTACGTAAGCTTTGTACCGTATTGTCTGATGGTTTGGTTAACAAAAGGCATGATGTGAGGGAAAATGTCATGAGAAAGGGAAGAGATGGGATTGGAGAGGGATGTATGCATGAGGCGCATCATCTCAGAGAGATCTCCAGTAATGGTCCTGTAGGAATTGCCTTGAAAGCCCTGATTTCTCAGGCACTTTTCCAGTTTTTTAGGCCTCAACCATAGGGAATACATGAAATGCCATGCTACCGACGTTAAGACTGCCAATATAGTTGCAAGAAGAATAAGCATGGGTTCCATGGGTACAGCGTACAGAGGAACTAATTAGAGGGAGGGTTGTGGAATTGTGGAGTAATTCAAACTATTCTTGAATGACGTATTATATATAGACTAGAGTATACAGTCGTTAAGAAACAGAAATGTTACCTGCACCACAAACTCAAAGCAGATGAAGTTTACACGCCATTCTATATAGAAAATTAAATGTAATCCGTGGTTGTAGTGTGGATATACGACGACATCTTTAGTACGTACTAGGATTAGACAGTCAGTAATATTATGATACGCCAGCAACAAAAAAATCATTGTGTTCTAGAGGGAAAGATAGGGAGACGTCGAGCACTTTGGACTTTTGGAGCAAGGGCGGATTTAGCAGTAGGCCAGTGGAGGCAACGTCCATGTCATCACACAAAATATCTTGAACGATTTGTGTATTGCTGTTCTTAATAAATTTGTTACTTAATCTAATTGTAAAGGTCAGTGACACAGAAATTAGTATAATCAATATTAGTCGGCTCTTTTCAAAAAGTTTTTTTTGGCTTCGCCATGATGTGAGGGTCAAAAATTGAGCTTGAAGTGAACATTGAGAAAGAAGAATTCAATTATCTCTACGTCTCACTTTAACCATCTCCTACATCTTAACCTTACCAAAGAGGGAGAATATAAAACCTGATATCCGATGGCTTTTCTCACAACCAATTTCATGTTTTCTAGATACATAAAAAGAAATCAATTGATATCATATTTACGTCTTCATACATATTAAGGAGAGAAAAAAAACTTGGATAGAAAGTACTATCCTTATATTTAGTGAAAATGATAGCTACTATCAAATTACTTATTTTGCTATATTATAAACAAATGTCAAATGGTACTGAACACTCATCTTGTTGACGAATGTACGTCAATTATAAAGATGAACATAAATATTAACCATGAAGACAAATCATAATTGAAGATGAAGGTCACTGTATAACTCGTCTTTAAACGTGTTAGGTCAAGACCAAATAATAATTAAACAAAATATTTGGCGTGGTACCTATTTGGTGTAAAACGGGATCGTGTGCAGTTCAAACTAGCCTTTTAGTTTGGATAACGTGGGAACTCGCAGCCGTTACCTTTGGTGCCTTCTGGATAAACCCTCGAAGGTGAGGTATTTTTGATCATTAGTGGTTGACATAATATTTTTTGGTGAGTATTGTTGCTGTAAATTTATATTTATTTTTTTTTACAAGGAGGCAATACAAAAAGGAAATAAAATTAAAACGTAAAGCTATGAAGACCATCTCGCTTGCACTCCCTGCTAGCGAGAAGATGAGCCTCATCAACATCCTCTCTAGCGACCTTGAAAACACATCAAGACTCGAATTTATTCCCAGTATTAACAATTTCCTCGAGGAACCATTTAGCATCAATATTGTTGCTGTAAATTGAAGTCTCCTTTAGCTAGTGAAGTACGTAGTCTTGTGACAAATATCGTTATGGTTCATTTTCAACACTTATTCGGGCAACTGCTAGCATAAGTTGAGAAAATTGTTTGGGCACCTCGGAAAGTGACAGTATCAATAAGAGCCTTTCTTGCCAACTACGTTAACAAATGCATGTATCGGCAAATTTTCCAGCCTCTACCTTGGCCATGTTGGGCAAACAACGAATGGGTTGTATTAGCGGATAGTGGGTTGTATTAGTGTGTAGCGAATTATTTGACCAAATAATTGCATGATTAGCGAATTGTCTAAATATGTTAGGTAAAAAGTAGCTGATACTCCACAGAGTGGGTAGTTATTTATGTGTATTATTATATAAGGGTATTAATTATACATCTATACTATTATCATAAACACTCAAAGTATTCTATAGTGACGACACGTGGCGCCTATTTGATCAATGCATGTATGTATATGGTACAACATATACACATAGGGTTAAAAAGAAATAAAAGAGCAAAATACCATGTTATCCCCTTTTTTTTTTTTAACTCCATGCGTATATGATACTCCATATACATGAGTATAGGATCCAATTTACCCTATTTGATAAAGTTATAAGTTGAAAAAAAAAACTCCTATTGAAACTTATGTAAGGTAGTAGGTCAAAGGACGTCATCTTCATTATAGACCTTTTAACTTATATAGCAGTAATGATTCATGAATTGAGTAAAACTCCTACTATTTGACTATTGGTCTTACTTGCAAATGATAGCAATCAAATATTATTGCATTCTCTTTCAAGACTTGATCACCGTTTTTGAGGTATTCTTATTTTATACTTTGACTTCAGTTCATTGCTTATAATGCACTGATATGAGTATAATACTATTTATTAATTCCAACAACCTTCATATTATATTTTTTATTTTATATGCAATTTCTCATTCATTACTCGAAAACCAAATCATTGTTTGTTCTCCATTTTACTTGAAATATTGTAAGTTACTATTGATTCAATTTCAACATTTATTATTATGTAACAATTAATTCTATCAAATTCGGCGAGATTTTTGATACATACTATTTTCGTTTTTGATTTTTGAAGTTTCAATTTTATATTTGTTTTTTCAAGTGCAAGTGATGTGAAGCAACTCCAAATTAATTATTTCCAAATAAGTGATATTAGAAATGCATTTTGACATCTTTTTCCCTTCATTTTTCTTTTTCTTCCAAAATATTATACTTTTATACAGTATATATGTTGATTATGATCAAACTTTATTTAATTTATAATATATTATTATTATATATTATATTTTTAAAATATTAATAATCTAACCTATATGATAATGACTTTTAAAGGTGTGCTACATATCAATATTATTTTCCTTTTAA
>CAAKMY010047175.1:0-32014 GCA_901111285.1 Corrigiola litoralis | reverse complement strand
TATATATATATATATATCATGGAAGGGTTAGAAAATTTCCATCAATAGATGGAAGTATACTGATTCAAAGAACAAGGTTAAAAATAAAGGCAGTTCAGATCACCCATCAACAATGTCTTCATAGCACAACCCACTTACACTAATAAATCCTAGGCATTTCTGAAGATAACTACTCCCAGGCACCATTGCAGAGGGACTAGAAGTTACATGGTCTTAAGAGAAGAGGCTTCTCAGCCATAATGGAAGGAAGCCTTAAATTACTATATCTTCCACAATATTGGAATATCAATGATCAAACCATCCAGGAAAGAGGCTCTACGTCCTTCCAACTTTGGATGAAGAAAGGAGGCAGTCTTCTGGATATCACTCCACTAATTTGCACATCTGAATGAATCGATGTCAACCTCTTCTTGACAAATACGGAAAAGCAACCAAACAATTCAAGTGATACAAACAAGTTTAGTATTTAAAACTTTTGGTAGTACGACATACCTCTTAACAAATTAGTTTCATGTCTTAACTACTGTGAAAGGAACTCAGTAAAGTATGAAACTATCTTACTTATAAGAAGGAAAAACTCTAATACAAGACAGATTTTAATTGTTTCCGGGACAAGAAGCATCAAAGTCTGAAAATACATAATGAAGGAGAACAGATATCGCTTCGTTTGAAATCAGAAAGCCAATGCGACGCAACTACTTAAAGATGGTTACTCAACAAGTTATAGATCTTCCAGTGATACAGATATGAGAGGCTACATTAGCAGGAACCAACAGAGAATAAATAGATTCACTCCTTGTCTCCCAAGCATGACATTTAACTAAATTACATCAGACAAATTCAGGAATTAAACCTTAAAACATGCATATAAGATGAGCCAATCAAAATTCAGATCGCTAGTATAATCCAAACTATATGGGTCCATACCCTTTTAGCCCCCCTTTCTGATCATTTTTCACATACCTCCATATCAACAATGCTTCTTATAATTTGCTGCGCAGGAAGAAGGTTATCCCGCAAGAATTTAACTACAACTTCATCGATCCACTTTCTGAGCACAGGGTAACGTTGGAGTTCATTGACCATACAACAATGGCTCATCTAAAACAAAATCAATAGATAACAGCATCCGTCAGTTCAACTAAATAAAATGCATATCCAAATGGGCATATTTTTCTAAGAACCGAAGACAGCAAATAGATACTTCTTACCTTCACCAGCTCATTATATATAAAGCTGGCACACTGAAGGCTAGGGTCTAATAAACGAGCTATTTGTCTTCGGACAAGAACTTCAAATGGCACCTGTAACATTGTGTAATAAAAGCAATCAAACAGCAGTAAGAGAAACCAATATGCAAGGAATGCAGCATGTCAGAAATCGTTTAGGGAAAGTTTGGTGCAATTTCATCCTATGGGCATGACGAAAAACGAATAATTCTGAGACTTCAGAGCCCTCCCATATTTGTCGCTCTCCTAATTTTGTTTCCACCAAACCTAATCTTGAGTGATAAAGGCCGGGAAGAGAAATGTAAAAGAAAAATTCAATCAACCTTTAATTCAGACAAGGAAAATCCTTTCAAATTGTAAATGATGTTGTCTGTGAGGCCAAATATATATATTGTTAGAATATACTGCATATGTTAGAAGTTGAAAAACAGCTGATATAGTACAAGTGAAGAAACTGTATGTTCAACTTTTCTGGTCTATATGAGCAACTAAACAGGATGGCAGAATAACATCTAAATTGCTGAAACAGGATAATTGAATTACAAACAGTTATGTGAGGCTCATTAACAGGATGAAAGAAGATTAACCACTGGGACGAATACTGCAGATCTGGGACCCCTCGCATTCTGAATTGCAGTTCGGATATCTTCATGAGATAATCCATCACATGGATCAACCTCCTGAAACATCATATTAATTGCATAGTGAACTTCTCGTGATAAACAACTTTTCTCACATGAAGACCAAATGACAACACAAACTATGACCTGAAGGATGAAAAACCTCACAGAACACTCAACAATAAGCACCTAACTAGGTGTAGTCAAACAACAATAACAGATAACGTCCGAACAAATTTCACAATCAGTTCTTACAAACGGCAACGTGCATACCTCCAGATTCTTCACAAAGATAGACTGGAAAATATAATGAATTCGTGCACCACCAGACAGCTCAGAGGTTGAAATATCTCTACTTTTCCCCTCCACCAAAGAAGAAAATGCTGCCACAATCAACTTATGTATGAATTCATAGGAATACAAATCACTTGCAAGAAGTAAATAGCAGCACTCCCTAAACAGCTCCAAGCTATCTTGAAAGGAGGGCGGGAGGAGGAGGGGGGGGGGGGGGGGGGGGTAATGTTGCCAGGAAACAATTGACTCTTCAGAATATAATTGTTTGTAATGGCATTTGACTGCACATGTATAGGTACTCACCTTCCGAGTATTTTGATAGAATGTTGAGAAGGTAAATTCCTTGATCCTGCAGGAAACGGAAATTATCAGCAGAAATCAAAAGGAGCATAAGCGTAACACATCAGCCATGGTTAGCAAAACCTTTATCACTTGTTAATGTTCTACTATGCCAGTATTGCAGCTCAAGATTGACTAATGACCATGAAACAAATATATGACAAACAAGGCATCACTAATTCCAATAAAACATGTTAACAAATAAAAATTCAGGAGAGAGGACATGCATTGATGCAATAATATCTGCTACTTTGATACTCCTCCAGGGATCCCTGTGTCGAGTACACCACTCCTCCAATACAACACTCGAGCCAGCCAATATCATGATTTGAAAAGTTTACATTACATAATTTTCTTTAACTCTTAAGTGTCGGATCCTCGGATTGGATACTCTTTGACAAGTTGAAGTAATAGAAAGCACTGAATTCAACCTAAGTTCTGACTGCTGATTCCATGTGATCAATAAATTTCTTTGCAGGTACTTCAGCCATAAATTAGAGTAAGTATACCAGTATTAAAGTCACCTAAGAAACAATGGACTAATAGTCAGCTTACTCTTGGTCCAGGAACCTCTCCATAGCTTGCGCATTCTTTTGTCACAGACACTAATTGCGAGTTTATCCGTGATTTCAATGTTGGAAGACATTCACTGATATGTTGCCCCAAGATCTACACATAAAACAGAGTCAGCAAAGTTCATTGTGAGAACCGATGGAATCCAAAGCATACCAACAAGATTAGCACCTTGTTCAACTTCTTTGCCAATTGTGGAATGCCACAACGGTCAGCTAGATTGGCATACACCTGTGTAACAGCATAAGTAAGAGTAAGGGATCCAGTCCATTGAGCCGTAGATTTGTATAAAGAACAAATGAAACTTTATAACATCCATCTGCAAAATGCATCATGCTAGAGTCTACTCATACAGGGTGACCGCGGAAGAATTTTTCTTCAGCTGCTAGTGCGTCCTTTATGCTGCGGTTGAGCATGATGTCCTGAAAAGTAAAGCAAAGATGTGTCAGCACCAACAGATTCTAAACGACAACAGAGAATCTAGAGTTCATAACATCACATAACTGTAGGTTCCAGTCAACGTCTGGATCAGACAATATTACCTCTTGGCTACGGTTAACAACTCCTACATAACCGAGCTGGAGAGGAATAACTTTCCCAAGCAACAAATTACGGGCATCAGTACCTCTATCCATAATATCTAACTGAAACCCCAGAACAGGAGAAGTTAATATCTTTGCTAGTAAGTATATACTTACGTTTGTAGCAAAATAATATAAGAACAATAAGTTGAGATACTGACCTTTGTAATTACACCAATCGTTCGTTTTCCTGTAAAATATGGAGACAATGAAATACTTAGACAAAGTGCAAGAAAAAGGGAGGAAACAAACATACCTAGTTAGGGAGACAGAGAGAGAGAATCGCAGCTAGAAGGGACGGAACAAAATCGAGAAGTAGGCAAGGCAAAGCTACGTTAATCATTCTTATGCTCTCAGGTTAAAACTTAGAATGTTTGACTGAACAACACACAAATATAACACATCTACCGTAAGGACAATCTTTCCTTCGACAAGAACATACCCATTGAACAAAAAATTCAGAAAGGAAAACAAAGAAGGACATCTACCATCAGGATCAGCATTCCCTGCTATCTGAAGAGCATCTGAATTGGCTAAATCAGAGTTTGCGGGAGTGACAGCTAATATAAGACAACTTGGATGCCGTATGTATTTCATTATCATTGTGCGGATTCGTGCTTCAATATCAGAAGGCTGGTCACCAACTGGAACTCTTGTTATTCCAGGCAAATCTATCAAAGTGATATCAAGAACACTGGGTGAGTAGATCTTTAAGCGTATTGTCTTCTCCGAGATACCCCTATTGTCTCCAGCTTCCCTTTCAGTTTCAGCCTGAGGCGATGCAAGCAATTTACAAACTCGCAATTAGTCGACATAGAATAGAGCACACACAGCATTTTAAATCACCAAGTGTGTAGAAAGTTGGACAGGAATCCATCTTTGGATAGACTAACTGCAGAGGTCAAGGCCAAAACAGACTGAAGATAAAATATTGAGGGCATGTAACTATTATGAATTGACAGATGTCCTTCATACATTTCACATGAAAACAATAGCAACTCAGAGCATTTACATAGAATAAGAAAGTTACATAAGCCAGAAAAGTGAAACACCAAGAAGCTCACGCAATACAAAATGTTCTCTGTTAATACAATACACCTATGCAGCTACACTCACATGAAAGCACAGCTGATTCCAAACTAATTTGGGCAAATGGCGAGACAACTAGCATCATATTGCAGCCTAAAATGAAGATTCCTCGGAAATGAAGAATAAGAATAGCCGGTGTGGCACCGTGGCAGTGGACAGCTACAGAGGATGAACTCAGTAGCACTGTCATCAAACAGGAGAAAACAAGGACAAAAGTCCACTCGAGTGAAAGATAGTGGTGGTGTGAGAGACGAGGCACATAATATGGCTAATGAGGACAATAGACCAGATGAGGGAATACCTTCAAATGAGAAGACGGCTCTAAAAGTACTTTCAGGAAAGAATTGTATGGTCATGGGAGTTACGCAGAAAATGCAAGGGCAGTATAAACTTTAGGGTCATTAAGAGCTCCCTAATCACAACAAGCAACACCTAATGAGAAGGCCTAATGTGACTGATTCTTACAATCCACTCATCTTCTATGTATTGATAATATAATTCGCTTCTTATACCAAATGAGTTCAACACAGGCTTCATCAAAGTTCTCTAGCGCAGCAAACTTCCTCACTAATCGCAAATAACTTCCATACTATGCTATTCCTTTTTGGGTCGTCCCATCCATTTGTGTACATTTCAATTTCCAGGAACACACTCCTCTCCTAAATAACCAGTCCAAAAGAAAATATACGGAAATCGTTGGGGCTGAGGAGGTAAATTTAATTGGACAACATTACTTTAAGCTTTCCGAAAAATCGACCAAGCCCTAACGGAGATTGCCACTACTAAACCGCCTTTGATCAGATTTTACTCCTACACCATAAAATCCTCACAAATTAAGCATCTCGTCAATCACTATCAAGCGACTAGAACCTATACCCATAAACCTTCCGTCCAGGTCTTCCTGTTTCCGACACTTTCCGAAAATAAACCAGAGCACATCAAACTTGTTAAAAATAGAAAGCAACCATCACACATTTGAAACACACAACAATATCATCACTAATTCACTATCAATTGCCTTACACCGCGAAACACAAACACTCGTAATCAGCTAAAACTAAATCAGTTCCATCAATTCAACACACTAAATACACACACATACACAAATCCACAATTCACAAACAAAAAAAATACTAATCAAACTTCACAAAATTCAATTAAAACAAAAAGAAAAAAAAAACAATACCTGAATTTCTCTTCGAATATCGGAGAAATCATAGTACCTCTTCCCCGGCAAATGCAAAAACTCGCCGTACTCCAAACCGACACCACCACCATTAACACCATTACCATTAACACCATTACCATTAACACCATTACTACGAGCACCATTACCATTACCATTACTATTATTACCATTACTATTATGACCCTTACTACCATTGCTATGATCGTTATCATTATGACCATTGTAATTCACAAAATCATTACAATCAACATTTGACGTGGTGTGAATGAGCTGCAGAACGAGAGGCCGTCTGGTAACAACATCATTCCCACGTGGCAAGAAATCGCGGCCGACAAGTGACTCAATGACGCTAGATTTACCGCTGCTCTGGCTACCGACAACGGCCACCTGGGGTAAATCTAAGGGGACAGATACGCCGGACTGGGTGCATATGTCTTGCAGCTTGTTTACTGCTTTTATCAGTGTCTCCCCTAAGGGCACCGTTGTGGGCCCCTCCTGTTTTTCCTCTTCTCCCATTGATTAAGGGACTGTTTGGGTGGAGGTCAGAGGAGAGACGGGGGGAGTTCGGGGAGTTTCGTGTTTGCCAAACAAGGTCTTACTGCGGAGGGCAGTTGAGTTGTCTGTTATTTAGTTTTACGGAGGAGTAGTTTACTGGTTCTCTTAATTACTTTTCCTACAAGAAATTATTTTTTTCTTCTACATTTTTTCTTATGGATATAGGTATCTGATTTTTTATTTTATTTTTGAATGACATAGATAATACTTATTTTTTTATATCAAAAACGAAATAAAGAATAAATGAGAGTAAGAAATGGAAATAAAGGAAAGAGAAGATATAGAGATAATATTTAAAATGAAGGAAATTATTTTATTTAGGGTAATATGTTTTAAAGGCGTACAAAACACGCACACAAGCTCCGACTATGTTTATGTGTTTTTTGGTAAAGGTGTCGCCTGAGTCATTTTGTATTACCTTTTTGTCGCTTGTACTAGTTTTATTACCAATATGTCGTTTGGAGTCCATTGTTTTTACGTTTTTGGCAATTCGGCCCATCTTTAATTCACTATACCAACGCTAACGCATTAATAAGACACATCATGACCTGAATCTTTAATCCTCTGCCAGCTACTAAGCGAAGTACTCGATTAAATCTAAAGAGAATTTTGGTTTAGTTATAACTTTAACTTACTAAGATCCGACGATAGCTTGTACCGCTGGTCAGTAATCCTTTTTGTCTGTCTCGCACACCGAACCTCACCATCCAACTCGGACAAAACAAAAAACACCTTTAGCTTGTCAAGATTTATGCAACTAGACGTGCTCAAGAAAACTCAAGCAGTCAAGCATAATGCCGGGTACTTAAGTCCCCAGGCCAAAGTACACAGGACCAGCTACACGAAGAAGGTAAATCAGAGAATACTCAGAACTGGAATACATACTCCTAACGAAACAACAATCATAACAGACATTACGTCCTTTTCATTATGATATAAATCCATAACATAATGTTCAAGGTGCAATGAAATTCTTATTCAACCACCGCACTAAGCTTGGTAAAGTCCAGAGCGAGCATTCACCAGGCTCAAAATATTAATCATCACCATCATAATTGTCTATTTTTGGAATAATAGGCAGTCCTATAAGAAGTTCATATGAAGACCACCACTTAAAAGAGTTCTAAGCATCCACAAGTTAAAGAATATCTTCATCAGCATCAACTTCAGGCACCCAAAACTGATCCTGAGTTCCTTTTGCACTCATTCAACATGTCAAGGTAGAACTGGCATTTGCTAATGTCGCTTCCAAAGTTGGTCACACACTGCATTGACAAAGCAGAGGATCATCAAAACACGGTCGAGTTATACTAAATGGCCAACTAATTTAGATCAAGAAAAATACATATGGAGAAACAAAGAAGAAAATGATCTCCACACACATTTAACCCTTCCAAAAGTTAAGCCCAAACACTTCTAAAAAGTTTAGCCAAACAAAGGAATGAGATGCAACTATTCTACCAAAGCTTAGCCCAAACACTTCTCAAAAGTTGACAAATTTAATGGTGAAACTATCAAATTATGGCTACCATATCTTGTAAAACAAAGTAATCCCTACTCAGAGTCCATTTTGAGGGTTGTTACATTCCTCCATCCAACTCTTTATTCTTTTACCATCATTGTCTGACAAAACTCTTTTATCATTGGCCAGAGCCTAGTCTGCCCCCATCCCTCCAAGCACATCAAAGGAAGGAGATGCAACTCTTCTACCTTCATATGAATTGTCACTTCTCAAAGCTTACAATATTTTACTGAAACTATCCAATAATGGCTACCATTTCTTGGAGAACAAAGTTATTCCCTAGTCAGTCAACGACAGAAAAATACACCTTATGCTCTCTCAAAATCCTCAAATACGTGGGTTCTAGTGAAACTAAATGTGACTTTTCTGTAATGGAGGATTACAGATTTTATTCCAACACATGTATATATTTAGGATCTGTCAGTTTACAAGCACATCAACATGAAAACATTGGAAACTATCTCAAGTATAAAATGTTGAAGTTCATAGAAGGAACCACATACATCTTGGAAGGCCTTTGAATGAAGTCCGCATGCATCACCAACACTGGCAGCAACAGGCGCTGCTTGAGCAGTCTCAGAACCAACATGTTCATGTTGGACAGTGCGAGGACCCATGATTGAATCAACAGCCCTGTGTGCCACAGCACTTCCAGTTCCAAAAGCCACACCTAAATGAGCAAACACAACAAGTAAGTAACCACCTCAGTCACAAGAACACCAGAAAAAGTTAATGCATCAATTTTCTGAAGCTCTGCATACCTTGAGCTATAGTGGCACCAAGACCACCAAGCATGGATCCACCGCTTGAAGCTGGAGCTGGGGCTGGTGGAGGAGCACGGTTAACTGTGAAAGAGTTAAAAACACATGAGCACATTGCAGTACAAATGAACAAATCAAACTAGTTACATAAGATACAAAAACAATTGCATCAGTCATCAGATTGGGAAGAGTTTATTAGCAGCAAGAAGATCAGATTCACCCATGAAAGTAATTAACTCTGTGGGGTGGGGTGGGTGGGGTTTTTAAAAGCACAAAATTTAAAGATTTGGCACTGAAATGACCCATGATGTAGTATCATTACTCCAACAGCATCCAACCATGAACTAAACTGTCACACACCCGCATGAAAACACAAGTCACAGAATAAAGTAATTCACATATAGGAATTAAAAAATTAAACCTGGCGCTGGAGGAGGGCTACGAGGACGAGGAGCTGGGCGAGCAGATCTTCCTGAACCATCAAAGCAAGCAACAGAAGCCATTAGATGAATGCATGTCACTAAAAGTCAGGGGTACTAGCTACTAATTAATAAAATGCACCAAATTGATTGTTAAGGTCCCAAATGAGCAATGAGTTGAACATTGCATTAGTAATGCACACAACAACACCACTAAAAAAAGATAGACCTACAAGGTACAAGCACCAATTCCAAAAGTTCTGCAATTGTGAGTGCATTACATTATCAGCTAACCGCGAAAATTAGAACCTTCACATAATACTATTTGACTAGATTTAATCATTCATGTACTCGCTGTTTTATTAAACAACAGAAACATAACAAAACAAATTCAAAGATCACAGCAGCTCGACAATACAAAGACAGTCCCAAAAGGGTTTGGGGTCTCTAACGTGAATCATTATTAGGAATCGTCAAAGTTTTAAAAATAAAAAGAAAAGTTGAAAATCTCCAAAAGTACTCGAAACCCGATACTAAGAACAAATCGGTAACCAATCACTCAAGCCAGTTTATGTCAAATAATTCTTACTATCATCTTTCATTTCCTACCATTCTCTAAGTACCAACACAATAGTTTTAGCTGAAAAAGTTTCCCCAAATCATATAAATTCCTATCAAAATTAAAACACTTCCAAGAAAAAATCCCACACAGTAGATCTCAATGTTACACACATACATAAATAATCAACACATCACATTTTCATTCGACATGTGGCCTACCAAATTAAAAACAATCCCATTTCCTTCAAGTATAAATCCATATAACCAAACCCCCACAGACAAAAATCCAATCAAACATCCCCATAACAAAAAAACCAAAACCCAGTTACAAAATAGTGTCCTTTATTCAAAGTTGCAATCTTTTTCAATCAAAAAGGTCAGTGACACAAAAACCCTAATAAATCTATAGAAATGAACTGTAAAACACCCTTTAAATAACTAAACAAAACAGTAAAACAAAATAAAAATAATTAGGAAGAAAGAAAAAAAAGTAAACCTCCAGAGCTACGGCGAGCCATTTTTGTTAGTTGAGGAAAATGTGGTCGGCGATTTGTTGAGATGAGAGTTTGTAGTTGAAGTTTTCTGGTCAATAAACCACACAAATCAACTACTTATATTTGTTAGGTCTCTTTTATTGGGCTTGGGCCTGGGCTTTGACTGGGCCCCAGCGTTTATCCAGAACAGCCCATAAAAGGAAAAAGATTTTAGGTTTGACTATGATACATATAGGAGTAATGGCTTATGCTCCAAGAAACTCTACGACTAATTATATGCCTTCTAGATACTACTACCTTCTTTTTCATTAAACAACCCTAGACGTGGAATCTTTTTAAACCCTCAGTGATTATCATCATGTCTGGTACGTACCCACGCCCACACATTCATAGATCGATATTTCATGCTTAACTAGATGTATGTACACTGTTCTATATAACATGTGGTTTTTGCAAATGTATGAATTAATAATATGGACAAAAGTTCATAATTTTCAAGTATAAAAAGACCCTATAAAAAAAGTGATTGGTGTCTTAACCAACATTGCTTCTAAAAAGACCCCACGTCCAAAGATTTCTGGCTACGCCACTGACCTCCCCCCTCTTTGCGGTAATTCATGAGGTAAATATACAGGTTCGACCATTGTATTCAAGTTGTTTACGGTTTATCTTGGCACCACATAACACAGCATAGCTGATGCTTACGATACACACAGCGATATTGTCCATAAACAGTCTTCACTTTGCAATCAATTAACAAAGTGATCAATCTCCTTGTAATACATTATCATGTTTTTAATTCTGCACAACATTTCCACTAGTATAGATGACTGTAATTAAATTAACAAGCCAAAATACGAAAAATGAGCATGGCAAAAAATGCTTAGACATACCATTCCAGAATCGGCTGGATTACGATCTCAGTGAGCGTGAGGAAAGAGTAAAGGATCCAGTACGCCAACCACTGCTCGTCATCTTCTTTAGATGGACTCTCTATAGCCATGACTGAGGCATATCTACAGATAATCGAAAAAAACACTATAAATATAAGGCGAAAAAGGCAAAACAAACAGTAGAGCTACAAACCTTTAAGAGGGCTTAATTTCTTTAGATGATCCAATTCCACGGTCTAAAACTACTATAAACCTTTTTGAAGACAGGATGTATATATGTGACTGTATTTCGGTAAGACTTTCCCTATTTTCTGTTCTAGCGACAACAGTCAACTATTATGATAAAACCATTTTATTTATTTCCCTGTGCAGTTACAAGTAACATTGGAATTTAACGGTTTCAATTAATATGTTTACAAAAATATTTGAACAAAATACAGAGAAGCAAAGCCAATGGCCTAGAAAGAATAAATTTGGGCAGAGCTATTTAGGAAAATTGACTTACAATGGATAGAGTAGCATCATGAGAGGCCTGCAATCAAAGGAACCAAACATAACCAAATTCAAAACCATCATATACAAATCGTCATAATAATATGCAACTAATAAAACTAACAATAAGCAGAAGAACTGAATCTCAAATGAAACTTCCCTCTCTACAGTCTATAAATGTTAGCCTAGTAAGCACCGTAAAGAGTATGGGAAACTTACCCGGCAGCAGAGTGAACATGGGTAAGCAAGGTCCAAAGTTTACTCATCTCTTTCAAGTACGATGATTATCAAGTGAAGGAAATGTGATTCAGTCAAATGTAGCAGAAGATTACTAAGGCAAGGATCAGAGAAAACTTTGATAAAACTAAAGTTGGAATAAAAAGAGCAAAATCAAAGGAGTAACGGGTTTAAAGATAACTTGGGAGTTAGGAATTCTCGAAACTGACACCTGGGAAACAAGCACTTATATATGCACATTTGCAAAGGAGAAGTCACGTGGCATGAAGGTATCTGATTCTGCCCTTAACGTGTCCTAAGGAGCTTGGCACCGTCCAACTCAGGGAGATCGATATATTATATGACCCTTTATAATCACATAGTCATCCAAATTCATCCTCCGTTGTTGTCCTTGATGTTTCTGTGAATTGTTTATCGACTAAAAGTGAAACAGAAAAAAAATTACTGGTTGGTTCGGGACATCGAGATTGTTTCACGAATTTGTAACATTAAGATGTTCTTTGCCTTAAGGGCAAGGCACGTGCCTGTCTCGCATTTTATTGTTCTCAACAAATTGTCGGTGGCATATCTAACTGTTTTCGACTAGTAAGGTGTAGCGGTTGACGATTAGGACCCCATGTAACATCACCAGTCCAAGCTCAATCCACAATCTCAGCCCAACAAAAAAGATCTAACCCCAGCACCCCAACGTGATTTAATAAACCAATCGACAAATAATTAACACCCCCATTCTCATTCCCCTTCTCTACATTCGCAAGCCAGCCCCACCCTCTACCCCACGTTCGCAAACCAACCCCAACCCCCCATGGGCGCGAAACATCCCACTTCCCCACCACCTTCGTGAAACACCTTACACAAACCTCCGTCGTCATTCTTGTTGTATGGTTGTTTCTAAGACCTATAAGGGTTCACCGGGGATGGATGTCAATTGTGACCAAGAAGTCAATATAGTACATGTAACATGTATCATCTGATAAAACACGTACAAAGCAACATCGAATACTTGTTTCACTTACTAATTATTGGGATTCACTTTAGTACCACTGGTACCTAGGCATCTGAGAGATAGTTTGGTTTGAGAGCTTGTAGTGTTATCCTTACATACACTTGAAGCAAACTGAGGAGCTGGATTTACTCCATCTTTCCTTGCATAAGGCTAAATGCAGCCTGATATAGAAATGGTTTCTTGTCAAGTTGATGTTTATTTTCTCCCTTGTGAACCTCCCCCTGAGTATAGTCCTTCTTTTAGGGATATTCGATTTTCAAGGCGTTGGACTAAGTGTCCTCCATAATTGCGATTACGATATTATATCTCAATTAGAATATACTCGGGATTGTTTTACCATTAGTTAATTAGTAGATTAACGTATATCACTAACAGTTGGCTGCAAGGGTTTGACGTTATTGTCGTGAGACGACGATAATCACCTGATCCCTCTCGTTCTCACCTAAAGGGTGACCCAACTCCGTGGTTTTATGACACGTATATCAATACGTGTTTATACCGAATTAGGAGAGTTTATGTGGTATGACGAATTACGAACTCGATACAAGATGAACTTAATATATTAATTTGTCATAAGATAATAAATAATAAATAAATTCATATCTTTTCTATTAATTATAATAAAGTAAAGACTTTGTTATTAAACTAAGAGGTTAGTTTAATGAGTTAATAAGTTAAAGTCATTTGAGAAATGACAATAATACCCTTACTAAGGTTTGTCTATGTAAACAAACCAAGGGTTGACGAGTTCACTACTAGAACTTACTCATCTCATTTCAAACACTCAAAACATAATGGAATCGAACTCAGGTTTTAGTCAAATCTCAACTCAATTTTGGATCTCAACGATCTTTTGTGAACTAAGAAATTTCATTAACCAATGTCTTTGTCGTATAATGAAATAAAAGCCCTTAATTAGGTAAAATAAAACGTGTGAAATAAAGAAACCAAAAGCAATACGGAAACTTGCGGAAAAATAAAGATATCACGCGAAAACAGATCTTGCTCGAGTCGAGCGAGATTTCCCTCGAGTCGAGTGAAAGCTGCTCGAGTCGAGCAAAGCTGATCATCAGCCTTATTCGCCATCCTGGTTGTTTTCACTCAAGGGCCACTCGAGAACCACTCGAGTCGAGCTGCTTCTCCTCGATGCATCTCCTACACTTATTTGAACCTTGATCTAATCGTACTTGGATCACTTATGTAAAAATGACTGCTAAGGACCATCATTTTCCTCCGTTAAAGGTAGCTTTTCTCAAAGTGGATCCTCATCTCCGATTTTTAGGTGGTTAGTTCCAATCATGCCACTAAGTTTGTGGTTGATTCAGAGGGCACTAAGTCCACTTTTACTTCTAATAAGCCAACGGTGGGTATCGATGAAAAAGGTAATAACTTTGGACCTTGTATTTTGGTGGAAA
This sequence comes from Corrigiola litoralis, assembly GCA_901111285.1. Lineage (NCBI taxonomy): Eukaryota > Viridiplantae > Streptophyta > Magnoliopsida > Caryophyllales > Caryophyllaceae > Corrigiola > Corrigiola litoralis. The sequence goes on along the minus strand of CAAKMY010047175.1, from coordinate 17,745 downwards.
ATAAAAGATAGACGTATAAGGTGAACTAACAAAGTTTTTAAAAGCCGGAAACCTATATCACCAAGTCCCTCTTCCGAATAGATAACCTTTCTTTCCAGTTTTCTCCCAAACTCACCCTTGGAAAAAACTTCATATCACGTACGGAGGTCAATTCTCCACTCTTGAAGATCTTCTCCCTGTAGTTGCCAAAGATTGCCTTATTGTCCCTAGCAAAGAATAAAACAAGATCCCTTCTATACAACCATTATTAACTCTCTTTACATCACTTCTTTTGTCATTTCTACTTCTACAATGAAAAAACTCCTTGGCCATCCATCTTCATCAACCTCTAATAATCATGCGCAATCAAGCGTCACCATCAACCCCACCAGCATCGCCCTCTTTCCCCACCGATAATTATTCCAACACGCACAATCATTCACGTTTTTCCTTAGCCGTCCCCTCTACCACAACCTCAAAACTCTCAACTACCTTTCCCATTGAATCTTTTTCCTTTCTTCCGAACCATGACACTATGGCCCATGATCATTCACCCACAACCACAAACACTAATTTGTCATTCATGAACCTAAGTCATGTCATTGAATTCCAGCATACAAGGAACCATCCCTGTGGAGATTCCTACCTCTTTAAGAAAACATGGATGTCTTAACTTGACTCTTAACATGGGCAAGTCATGGGTAGGTTGTATAAAGGATGAATATAGTCAAGATAAGTGTAATAGTTGTCTTGGCTTAGGCCTTAGCAAGGGCAAGTAAGTATTTTTTCGTAATATGTTTAGACTTGATCAAAACAGGGTGAAAAGTCATAAGGAAAGATGAAATTGGAAGGTCGCCAAAATATCAAGTGTATTACAACCTTTCATAAGGAAAGTAGGTATTACTTTTCAACAAGTTTGACAAGCCTGAAAAATCCTACACAAATTGGTGACCCCTTGCTTAGGGGAAAGCACTAAGTATATGAAAATACAAATAAGTGGAACAAAAATATAAATACATTTTAAAAAACCCTTAATAGATGCAACAACAATGAGTACATATCTGGAAATCGAGGAAATTTAAAACAAAGTAGAGGCAACATTGATAAGTACATATTCGGTGATCAAGGAAAGTCGAAACCAACAAACGATGGTCGTCCATTATGCATTAAACAAAAATCTCACCAATATCGTTAAAGTTGGAAGAAAAGAATGAAATAGTCTATACTAGACAAGGAAAGGCTGAATCTACAATTAAGCGCATTACATGATGGGAGGCCATGTGGTCAGCCAACCAACTGGATCTTAAAACTTCTTTCATGTTAGACAACCACCCAACTTCTTAGGTATGGGGCATGATCTCATCACCCTGTTGTTCATCTTAGTTGGCGTGGTAAGTCTCTAGCATATAGTCCACAGTTGGTGGAGGCAAATGAATCCCACCTCCTAGAAGTATGCCTTGCGTAGGAGATGAAGTATTTAGTTGCTCGATAGAAGCCTCCCCTTGTCCATTATCATTGTCAGCCTCTATTGCAGGAATGAGCTCCTTTGGACAATACACCTTCTAGCGTCCAGCATTGTAGGGATTTTCAACCTTGGACCAGTCAAAGACAACCTCAAAAAACATGATAGGACGATAACATCCATTCAACACCCCAGCTTGAAGACGTTGATCCTACTTTGATGTAAACTCAACATGTAGCTTAGAGGAATTTTAGAGGAAGGCAGACTCATCTTGCATGTGCCTCACCCTAGTCAGGATATAGGATAACTACTTCTATATAGAAACATGCTTTGTGCTTATATTATCAATAGTGTGCTTCTAGATGTCATTAGTCTTAACTAGAGGAATCCTTGCCTCCTCCTTGATAGTATTCCACTCTTATGTTAGCTTTTAAGTATGTATTTCACTACAATACGGTCTCAAACTTCTGCTTTTGTATGTCCAACTCACCCCTGGTATTACTTAGAGTCTTCTCCATGTCATTCAACCTCTTTGTTGATTAATTGATAACAGCCAGCTAGGGTGGCACAATATACCTACGTACTAGCCTAGAATCCCCCCCCCCCTCCTCCGATAAAGGGACATTATAGGACAAAGCCTATTTGTAGAGGGTAGGTTGCTAAACAAAGGCATCATCGTATATAGAGCAGCAATGTACCAAATGCCTGATAGAGCCAAGTTGCTCCACCACTAAGTCCTCGATCAAGTCATTCTTGTTGGCATAAAGCTCCTCAAAATAGAAAAGTCATTTTCTAGTGTTACCGCTAAGAACTTAAAGAATGCTTCGTCATGACATGCCATCTTCCTTATACTCTTGGCCTGAGGAGTCTCTTCATGTCCTCCGCTCTAATGGGTCTCTTTCAAGTGCACTACATTCAAGGTATCCATAGTCTTAATCCTAGGAGTCCTATTCAAAGAATTTTCCTCTTCCTCTTCCTCCTCAACCACATGAGCCACGTGAATCCTGGAAACAACCTCTGGCCGAGATCACTAATAAAGCCAATGTAATGTATCAAAAGGCCCTCAAAGTCCTCATTCCTAATTTTGATCCTAATGGAAAGGATACCAACATGGAAAAAAGTGTAGGATAGCTTTGTTGCTGATTGTGCTTGCTGATTGTGCTTGTTGATCAACATTAAAGTGTGTCATCTCCTCAAAGGATAACTTTCTCAAATAAGGGTGAATCGCAAGTCGAGTAGGAATGAAGCAAACATGGTTGCAAAAAAGAGAAAGCAAACTCCTCATGTTGTCTCCTCATATAATCGGTTCTTGGACTCTGGAAAAACATGTAGAGGAAACAATGGTCAGGATACCAAAAAGGAAAAATCACTGCAAATATTAAAAAAAAAATACAAAAGCATCTAAAGAGTTGACCTAAACCAAACTATTCACATATGTAATATGTCGGGTTGATGCCAACCCTGGCCAAGACATCCTCAATTGTCAAATGGGTTAAAGCGAAGGGTGTAGCCAATTCTTGGGCTTCTTATTATCAAATTATGTGTCCTCACCATCGAAGTGATACAACACATCTTTTCTCCATAGAACACAACATCTCAAAAAAAATCATAAGGTTGGGGCAACATCCTCTTGAATGCAACCAGATTTTGGGCCTCACATCCTAACAAAAGGTTAGGGGGACATCATACCTATTGGGTTCTTCATGGTCAGGCCAATAGGTACCCTTAACTAGACCCATATTCCCCTTCGACCCTCGGTCCCATCACACTTAGGCAATTTGTTTAATATAACTGTTGTGTATTCAATCTTTCTTCTTTTCGAATGAAATTATGCACCAATTGTTTAATTAAGGCATTCAGTTGTCTACAAATAATTGAGCCCTATTTTGTCTTTATATTTTCCATTTTTTACTAGTGAATAGTACATCCCCTTGGAAGCTGACAGACATTGTATTCAGGGCTACAAACCTTGACGCCATATTCATATATAGATTATCCTAAAGCTTAGTCTTCTGTAGGAGGTGATTGTTTAAGCATGCATTGGCCCTTGAAATGAGTGTTTATGTATAGACTTTGATAAACTTCATATTTTGTCGATCCTCTTCAACGCAATAGGGACTTAAGGGGCTAGAGGCGGACAACTAGTTGGTCGTTTCACAACCAATGGAATACCCAAAATAGCAGGACAATAGTCATAATGCCTAAGAGGTGTCTAGTCTATGTTGGCATTCTCCCATTCTCCCATATTACATTAATACCAAGTGAATCTGGGGTCACAAATAGGAATTGCAGTCTATACCTCCATCAGGCTCACCGGCGGTAGAAGCAGCCCCAAACTCGTCATGCCATGCCAGAGCAAAAGGACCCACATGTGGTTCCTCACCTAACATATAATTATCTAGATCTTCTGGTATAATCCTCCTTCTCAAGTTGTAATGACACTTATATTCTTCTGGAAGGGCCTACATCCCTCAAAGGATAGCTAGATGTTCTACTTATAATGATAGCACAACGAGTCAGAATTAAAAAAGCAAGAAAATTGAGAAAAATTACTTTATTTGATTATTTGGAGAAAAAAAAAATGATAACTGGTAAACCGAGAATGCAAGATGATTTTCGAGAGGCAATAATAGTTGCACGAAAGTAAAGTGATTGAAGGTGAAGAAAAGTTAACGGTGAAGTACGTGTAAATAGACGCCCTTGGATAATGTAATACAAAGAAGGATCTATTGTCCTTATAAATTTGTCATGAACTGCCATTAACTACCTCCATTAAGCCCACTCAACCCATGATCAACATGGAGGTTAGTTAACTTCAATCCCATTCAATAGAAGCAAGTGAGGACAACTACCTACTTGACGACGAAGGAGATTAGTTCAAATTATCAGGCGAATATATCCTTGGCCCAACACTCAATGGAGATTTTGAAAGAACAAGCTTGGAGGATTCAGACGAGAATAGTCTAGGCAAAGGACCAAGGTCAAAGAGGCATAATGAACTTAACCCAAACCCCTGAAGTCTTCAAGGAAGACCGGCCATGAACCTAGTGACAGTAGTTAAGAGGAAAACCCTCGCCAAAATACAAGCATAATCCTTCATTGCATCCTTCTAATTAACAGTGTTTTGGGCAAATTGTTCAAGGTCAAAATTGATTTGGGGTCAACATAAGTCTTGAGTGCTCCTAGAAACCCGTGTCATGACCCCATGGGCCAAAACACTATCATCGGGCCTTATAAAGGCTATATATAGGCTTGAGGGAGGCATTTTCTAATTCATGCAAAAGGTATGCAAACCATCTTCAGTACTAGGCCTCATAGGAATATTTAGGCTTCCCATGCAAGCACATCACACCTACTGTCAAACTCTGGTACTATCTAAAATAAAGATACATAAAGCAGTCAAGTTCAACAAACTGATATAATTAACAGAAGGGGTTTTCGGATCTCCCCTTCCCTGTTGAGGTAGGTTTGTTCATATTGCATGCATGTCTAGAGACTAGTAGGGGTTTGAACATAAGTCATGATTAGAAAAATGTTGAATTCAAAAATTATGGGTGGCCTTTCAAACCTTATGTTAGAAGCTAAATTTATAGCTCACATCACCCCGTTATTAGACCATATTATCTAATCCTTAATCTAAATCGAAATTATATTGGAAAATGGCATTTAAGTTTTTTTACCTAAGACTTGTACAAACACATCGGTTTTTTCTTCTTGTTTCTATAGTTTTATTTTGTTTTCTTACAAAAATCTTTAATTGTTTCTTTGTGAAGTGCAGAAACGGGGCCAGTAGGTTCTAGAATCATGCATGACCATTTTTATTCCACCGTGAACAATATAAGTTGAACATCTTTTCTAAGGGATAATATGCATATTACACTAATGTAATGTGTCCTCCATTAGCAAGCATGGACAACTTTCTTAACGGATAATTTACATATTAGTAAACTAATCCTCAAGATAATTAATCTAGCAAGAGTGCACATATGCAACAGCAACTATCTCCCTTTCCCTTAGATCAAAGGTTAAGCTTTTTTATAGCGTGAAAACATAAACAACCATCTTCTGAGAAACATGCAAGTTCTTGCCTAGATTTACGTGTAAGTTAATGATAGAAGGAAGTTTTCTCTCCCACCCAATACAGTGGTTGAGCTACACAACCAATATTTTCCTAATATTGTCAAACCACCACCAAATTTTATAAACTTCTGATTTTGTTTCTTGTCTTTGTTTGTTTGCATTAGCTAATTAGGAGGCCTGTGTTACAGAAAACAATTACACGAGGCAGTTTCATCAAACCGTGTAACGAGACTGGTTCATAAAATACATAAAATTATCAATTCAAGCTAAAACCTTGTGCTAGTAATTTATAGGCTCAAAGTTACAATTTTTTTTTTTTTTTAATTTGATGAAATTTAATGTTGTCAACTTTTGAAAGATTGTCTTTTAAAATCAAAAGTTCACTATTTCAAGTTTATGGAATATACGTCCTATCCAAGTAGACCGCCTAATTCTATACGCGCCGAAAAATATTTTAGTGATCCATGATTATCATTTGGCATATAGTCCAATCAATAAGAAAGAAAAGTCTCATATCTGTCTCATTGATTTTTGCTTTTTCCAAACTTTTTAAACTTGTCATTTTATTATTGGTATGGACCATAAATGATGTGATTGTCTACAATAATTTCTTCATACGCGCTGCTAAAATTTAACATCATATTTTTGTATGTTACTTTTATTTATAGTTTGACATGATACTATCTCCCTTTCCCACTTAACCGAGTAGTTATACCCACTATATTTGAATTTTTTTCACAATCTTAACAAGGCAATTGACATTGCATAGAATCCCTTCCCCCACAGGCTAATCTATTCGTTGCGCTCAAAGCTTCTCACCAGGCAAAATTCTCTCGTTGAACAAGTTAAAACAAGAGATATGACAGCTTCTATCAGGGGATTCATCCCTGTAACAACATACTTTTTTCATACCAGGACCAACAATTTTGAGGATGTGAAAATAAGCCACGTCGATGTACATGGTTTGAATCTTTCTTTCAACCGAAGATCATTGGGATTAAACAGCAGAATCCGTCCAAATGCGGACGTTATTGATGGAAAGAAGCTCAATGGAAATAATGTTGGCGAGGCATCATACTTTGGATTAAAAAAGACCGAAGTGTATAACGATGAGGAGGATCCGGTGCAAGCATGTATGCTGGGTAAATTCGTGGAGGGACGGTTTGTATATAGGCAATCATTCATTATCAGATCCTATGAAATCGGTCCAGACAAAACTGCCACAATGGAAACCCTTATGAATTTGTTACAGGTAATATAAACTTCCAATAAGAGATATATACCAGCATGACATATTCTCAAACGACATTATTAAGAGATTATAATCTTCTTTACTTTTTTACATATGTGTCCCATTAATGATATTTCATGGTAGCTTCATTTATTTCCAGGAAACAGCTTTGAATCATGTAACAAGCTCCGGACTAGCCGGAAATGGTTTTGGTGCAACGCGTGAGATGAGCCTGAGGAAACTCATCTGGGTTGTCACCCGTGTACATATTCAGGTCAACAAGTATAGTTCCTGGTATGGTTTTGTAAAAGAATATCAGAAATGTATCCAACCATTCTCATGTAAAACTGTAGATGACATGTGTAATTCATTGTACACAGGGGCGATGTTGTTGAGATCGATACATGGGTTGATGCAGCGGGTAAAAATGGAATGCGAAGAGATTGGATAATCCGAGACTATAGTACTCAACAAATCATAACAAGAGCAACAAGGTAAATGATCCAAGTATACACCAACACCATAAGAGTAATCACAAAACTTCAATTGTACTTTCATACAGAGAAATTCCTTAGACCAGTTTTATTGGTCTTATATACTTGCAGTACATGGGTGACAATGAACAGAGAGACCAGGAAGTTGTCTAAAATTCCTGACGAAGTTCGGGAAGAAGTGGAACCATTTTACCTGCATAGGACTGCACTCGAAAATGGGGACTATAACACCGAGAAGATAAACAAACTCACTGATGAAACAGCTGATGTGATCAGCTCTGGTTTAGCAGTAAGTGACATTTATTCACGTGAGCTGCATATTTGTGTTTGCACATCGCGGTTTTAGGCATTCATGTGTAATCTTCTGGTGTTGAACGCAGCCTAGATGGAATGACATGGATGCTAACCAGCACGTGAACAACGTTAAATACATTGGCTGGATTTTGGAGGTACGTTTATACATGTTTTTATATGTTCGTTACCTCAGTTAATATAATGGCCGATTATTTATAGATTTGCTGGATTCAGGAACACGATCGTCTCCAGTGTATGAAAATTTTGCTGACGATTTTCATATTAGGAGAATATTGAGAAACTACGGCGGATTCTTATACTCCCTCCGTCCCAATAAAATAGCCTCATATGTTTTAGGCACTAAAATTAAGAAAATGGCATTTTTGGGGTAAAAGAGGCCAAAATCTTATCACATGGGTGGGTTACAACACAAAAGCAAGAGCATTTATGTGATAAAAATGTCAAAATCTTACCAAATAAGGAAATGGGGCTATTCTATTAAGACACCCTTACGTATATGGTTTGATTTTATCCCCCAATGATTTAAAATTTGGATCCACTACTAATTTATTTGCATGCCAAGTTGTTGTATACTTGTGTTCACATTAGGAAGTGGAATGTCTTGATGGTTTGGGAATTGTTGGTCCAGTCAGTGGCCTGGCCCATGATAAGTTAGGTGATTATAAGTTGTTTCCAAAGAACCAAAAAAAAATTAGAGATCATGCATATATGTATGTCAATCGATTCTAATATCCGTACTAACACCTTCTGAAACATTGAATCCGCAGAGTGTACCATTGAAGGTGCTACAAGACTATGACATGACGAGCATGACATTAGAATATCGACGTGAGTGTAGGCAAGCAAACGTCCTTGAATCATTGACGAGTATGCAAATGAATCCTTCAACACCATCTATGAGCACTACATCAAACAACACCGATTCTACAAAAAAACTAAACGCGGGTATTGAGAGCAACCATCTTCTTCGAATGCAGGATGACAAGGCAGAGATCGTCCGAGCGAGAACGAAATGGCATTCCAAAATTAAGTTAGAAACATGATAGTTCGAGCAAAAACATGCCAATCAATGTATAATCAAACTTTTAGTTTTGTGTTCTTTCACCATATTGTTTGATCCATTTATCTATCTGATTCTTCACCGGGCATATGTGTGAATAATGCTATCTTATTTGTCTAAAGGATTACTATTATGTTTTCACAAATGTACTCCCTCTATCTCATCCAATCTGTATGTTTTCTTATTAGGTGTCCCTATTAAATTTTTATGTTTCTAATTTAGAAATGTACTTTACCAATCTTGTTATACCCTTATTTTTTAAGACAGACTAAGGAACATGTGATAATTGGGCTCATTTGCAAGGGGCAGCTTTGTATTTTTCTGCTTTATTACATTTCCTCGTCGTACTTTTTGTACTTTATTCCATTGCTTAGTTTTGTTCCAAATGCAAATGTAAAATTGGATGGGTGTAGACACCCTTATGTGTCACATTGTTATTTTCCCAGTGACGAAACCTATACTGTGTAATGTGGCTTAGGCAAGCGAAACTTTCGAATAGACAAATGATTATAATATCTTGAGTTAAAATCACCTCATTTCTACATTTATGCTCTATTCTCATATCTTGTCGTAAATTGACTAAAAAGGCTCGAAAGATGCTTCAATTGTATTTTCAGCTTATATTTGGTTGAGTCTGCTCTACACGAACCCAAAATTAGATAATCAGACTTCTATCGCAATTAAAGGAACAAAGTCAAATAATGTCAAATCAAAATAAACCTGTAGCATAATAGGCAACAGAGACCAAAATCTTGGGCCTTGGGCGCCATCAGGCAACGCCAAAGTGGGCCAGAAGCCATCAATGGTGACGCCCAAATGGTCGGGCCTGTCCAAGCCCAAATTTCAGCTTTCAATTCATTTTATATGAAAAACAGCCTATATTCCTAAAATACCCCTAATGATTAGTTCTAGAATAATCATATAGTCTTCCGAACTCTATGGTGTTCTAGTGAGTACAGTTGACCTACAGAAACTAATCCTGGTCAAATCCCACTTCACTAACCTGGTCACTTGAATTAATAAGCATAAACTTAGTTGTTCTTTTATTTAATTTTGGATAATGTACTGTTGCGTTTGTTGTTTTTGTTTTTTGGTAAAACGAGATGGTTTCATTAAACCAAGGATAGACATTACAAACAAGAGTAAGTAAGGTAAACACACCTTCTTACTCACAACTAACATACACACACAAAACTAAACAGGTTACACAACATAAGGGGAGGAGAAAGCTATACCTTCTAGGAAGGGCTTCAATCACCTCTAAAAGCATCATATGCTACAGGTCTTGGAAACACTACAGACACAGGGAAAACAAGACCCTTGAACACATGTTCTAAGAAGGTATATACACCCTTTAATCAAGAGTATCTCTCTCTTCCACTAAGGAAATCACTAAGCTTACTAGACCTGTTGCATCTAAGATACAGACATTTTTTAATACACCTTAGGATAGCATCAACATGTCTACCTTCATCTCTAAAAAAGTCGAGCATTCCTCTCCTGCTAGATATAGTACACGGAAGATGCCATCATGCATCTATGAATGGTATATTTTGCTCCTGACTTTCTACACAAAGCAACAGCATATTTCACTTCATCTTCGCACACCATCACATATCTATATGAACTCCACCATCTCATGAGCATAGTGGAGACTTGCTAACTGAATTGGAATTGGAAAAGAAGATGAGCAATATCATCATTCACAAATTTACAAAACCCACAAACTGGATCAATCCCATATATCCACATAAGTACTTTATTTTTTGTTGTAGCTCTCCCCCACAGAAATAGCCCAAGATGAATAGATGTTTTTGCTCAACATAATTATTTGACAGATACTCTTCCAGAAATTGGTCTGCTCTCACCTGACGGGAACTCATAACAAACCTTTATAGAAAATCAACCACCGCTGGCAACTTTCCCCCTGTCATTCTTGAGATCCCGCAATTTCTCTCTGGCAGCTATCAATTTCTCGACTAACAAGCTTGATGATAACACAAAATATGAGCTCAAATTATATATGGAAGAACCTAGAATACCACGTACTAGCAACTTGAATGTTCATGAGTTTTGGAAGAATAACCAAATGCGCTATTTGGTTGTCTCTCGAATGCAAGGGATGCTCTAGCAATCCCAAGAGGCTTTGGAATCCGCTTTTATTGTTGGTGGCAAGGTTCTTAACACATATACGAGCTCACTAGAAACCATCAACTATTGAAACTCTCTTTTGCCTAAGGCATTGGTCGTTTCATAAGGTCATGACTTATCTAAGTGTTTTCATTACTAGTGTAGTAGTGTTTATATGCTAATTTGCTATGAGCATTTAACATATTCAGATTTAATATGTTGAGTAATTTAGAAATAGACTCAAATTAATATGTCGGGTTGAGGGGTTGAATTGATAGGTTAGGTTGACAAGTCGGGTTGACAAAACAAACTTTTGATCGAATTGATAGGTCAGTTCGGGTTATGTAAATCTTAAATTAGTCGTGTTCAGGTTATGGCTATTGACCCTTTTATGTAGTCAGGTCATATTCATGTTAAGGGGTTTTCAACCAGATCTATAGATTGACCCGACAAAAACCCGACATGATCTACTTGTTTGTCAACTCTAGTGCAAGTGCCGATGTGCTTTTTGGTTGGCTAAGGATGCTCAAGTATGTATGCTTTTGGCATGCTACTTAGCATTCTTAAGTAGGACTCAAAACCCTTGATTTGATATAATGTAACTGAATATAATACTTGAACCACCGAGTGGTTATCAGTTTGGTAGTCACCCTCTCACATGAACTTTAAAAATATATTTTATTTTCAAATGTAAAATAAGTCAAGAGAGAGGGTTGGTGGTTCTCTGTCATCTCCCATATGTCATCATAAACATTAAAGTTAATATCTTATGTAGTTAAACTTGTTTGCCATGTTTTATATGGCCTTCAACAAGGCAACAATAAACAATTATTATCAGTCTAAAAGTCACTCTCTAGTGTTGGTGTTCTTAATTTGTTTATCTTTACTTGCTAATTTGCTATGACCATTGAACAGTTCAGAATTAAGATGTTGTGATTTAAAAATATATTCGGGTTGACGATTTGGGTTGACAAGTACAGTTGACATGTTGAATTGACAACACAAACTTAATTTACGGGTTAATAGGTCAGGTTGGGTTATGGGACTCTCACACGGGTCGTGTTCAAGTTATGACTTTTTTTTTGGTAAAATAAAACTTATTTTAATACCAAAGTAGCAATAGAAACCTAGCTAGATAGAGTACACACTCTATTTATCTAGCATCCATCTACAAACATCACAAGAAACACTTCCTTCCTTTTTACAAAGCATCAGTTTTAGAATCCTAAAATACACCTTCTAGGGAGGGTTATTCCAGGACTCCACAAGACTTCATCTGCTAAGGGAGGAATAATAAACATGAAGCAACAACAGACACTAGAGATAACATCCCCTGATACTGAATTTAAGGCTTAATTTAACAGATTTGCTACACCTGGTAAACAAGGTTCTGATTACATGCTTTAAAATCACATTTGCAGGCTTGAACTCATTCTTGAATACTCGAGCATTCCTCTCATACCAAACATAATAGACTCTATTTGCCAACATACACCTATAGATAGCAGCAGCAGCTCCTGACTTCATGCAAATCCTTATAGCAATCTGGATTTCCTACTCTCAATCAGTACTAGTTCTAGTTTCTCCCCACCAACTCAGCAGTTTCTTCTAGACCTCAACCATGTCAGAGCACTTGAAGAGTAAATAGTCTGCAGATTCCTTTTTAGCTTTACACAGTATACATTCATCATCAATACCAGCATTCCATTTTCGTAGCCTATCTTTTGTGGCTGCTCTCTTCCATAGAAACAGCCAAAAAATTCGCTCAGCACAATTACCAGCAATTATGCACTTCCAGCTAAGAGAATTCAGAACCCCAAGTAAGACTTTGTAACAAGCACTAATAGAGAATTGGTCATTACATATCACAGAAACTCACTTTTGGTTCAAGCACAAAAGTTTCTCCCTGACATTAATCACTTTTATAACTATCCAAGATGCAGCAGGTGGAAGTTTCATATTCCAAACAGTGCAACAGAACTTCATATATTAACAATTTACCCATTTCACCCACGAGACTTCTTTATTACTTGCAATAGCCCAAAGAAGTTTGCCACTTGCTGCAACATTCCACATAGTGAGGTTTATCAGATTTAAACCTCCACTTGATCTTGATTTGCAACAGTCCTCCCATTTAACGAGAGATTTTCTAGCAATCGAAGCTTCACCACTCAATAGAAAGGACCATAGTCTAGCTTCGATTTCTGTAACAACTTTCTTGGGTATTGTAAAAACTTGCGGCCAGAAAGCTTGTACACCAAACAACACAGACTAAATCAATTGCTTCCTTCATGCATAAGACAAGAACCTCATTGTCCAAGACCTCACTCTAGCAATAATCTTATCAACTAAACATTTGTATTGAGCAAGGGTTACCCTCTTAGATGATAGAGGTAACCTAAGTATTTGAAGGGAAGTGACCTTGCCTGCATACCCAATTTACTCAACAATTGAGACCTGACATTATCACTCACCCCCTCCCCCTCCAACAATAAAGGTAGCTCTTGCTCATATTAGTATGCAAACCAAATGACTTAGCAAAGACATTTATAACTTCATGAATAGACTCAACATACTTTTCATTACCTCTGCAGAAAAATAGTAGATCATCTGCAAAGCTAAGGTGGGTTATGCCTAGCTTTTTACACTTTGGATGGAAGTCAAACTCTTTACCGGTAGTGAGCTTCTTCATTAATCTGTTTAGATATTCCATAGCCATAACAAACAGCAAGGCAGACATTTGGTCACCCTGCCTAAGGCCTTTTTTAGATTTGAAAGAGGGTATCATGCAACCATTGACTAGTATGCAATAAGAAACTGTGCTGACACAACTCATAACCAAGTTAATGAATTGAACAAGAAAACCAAGAGATGATAACATTTGTCTTAAGAAAGCCCATTCAACAGAGTCATAAGCCTAATGTAAATCCACTTTTATAACACACCTAGGAGTAATATGTTTCTGAGACCTTTTGTAAGTTCATGACTACTAATAATGTTATATAAAATTGACCTTCCAGGAATGAACCAACTACGCTAGCTGACCTGATTGCCAAAATCTTCCATATGATCTTCTAAATCATACCACAACATGAGATTGGTTTGTACTTCTTAATTGAGGTTGGAGCATTTGCCTTTGGGATGAGAGTAACAGCAGTCAAGTTCAATTCAGAAAATAACACACCATTCCTGAAAAACCCCAATACTACTATAGTAACAATATCACCAATAACTGACCAAGACTTCTTAAAAAACAGAATGAAACCATCTAAGTCTGGAGCTTTGTCATCTCCTATGCTATACAGAGCTGCCTCAACATCTACTTTTGTAAAATCCTTGATGAGATCAAGTTGTTGTAATCTGTTCAATCTGGTGCCAGTATTCATCACAGTGCCATCAACCATCAGCAGACTACTACTAGAAGTATCAAGCAAAACCCTTATAGAAACTCAATATTTCATACTCAATGTCTTTTTTAGAAGTAAGCTTAACACCACTCAAATAGTACATGTGATGAATAGATTTAAAACTCCCTCTCTCTTTCATAACTGAGTGGAAATATTTAGAGTTACTATCCCTATAATTTGATATCTAGATTTTTGCTAGGCAAGGCTCTTTTCTATTTTTTGACCATTTATGAAGATCGAGAACATCTTGCTTCTCCATATTGATCAAACTCTAGTTCATCTTGTCCATATCAAGTAGCTTCTGGGTGTTCTCCAGCTCTTCCCTTGCTTTACATAACCTCACATCAATACTACCAAATTCTTGTACATTAAGATGCTTTAGAGAAACTCTAGTAGATTTCAATCTCTGAACAACACCACTCAGCAGGTTACCACGATAACTCCTTTTTCAGACATCCTCAATTATTCGCAAAAACTTTGAGTGCGTACTCAGAAAATTAAGAAAACGAAAAGGTCTTTTACCAGCTTTATCTAACTCAATAACATTAATTATTTGGGGGCAATGATCTAATAAAACCTGAATCTTGAACATCAAACACAGCAGCAGGGAATTTATCAAGCCAATCAGCATTGCCAAAAGTCCAACCTATCTTGGAATACTTCCTAGACAAATCATCCTGCTTGTGACAGCAAGTGTAATGATTACCAATTTTTTTCACTTCAAAAATAGCCAAATCTTCAACACACATCTGAAAATCTGCAATTTCTTAATATGTAACATCACTCCCCATTCAGTCGTAATTTGTTACTATATATAACACTATTCACATCACCACAGATCAGCCAAGCCCCAGAAATATTGTTATTCAACACTCTCAATTCCTACCAGATCCTTACTCTCTGTGCAATAGTATTGAGACCATATACAAAAGTAGCAACATAGGAGAAACCTCACAGCATACTTATAGAACAATGAAATAGTTTAGAAGACTTGAATAGAACAGACAATTGACAAACTCTAGGGTTCCCATGTAACAAAATCCTACCCCTAGGAGCTATGTCATAGTTATTGACATAATCCCAACCAGGAAGAATCATGTTTTTAGGAACTTTATTACTACCAACAATATTAACCTTAGTTTCAAGAACTAGCAACTATACTACATTTATTTTGCATAAATCTAGCATTTATTTCCTTTTGTTTATGAGGCTTACATAGGCCTTCAACATTCCATACGTAAATCATTGAACACCTTCTTCTTGAATAGGAGTACCACTAGGCCTTATATTGCCCATAAAAGTACCAAAAGCCAAAGGTACACTCACTTCAGGATTAGATAAAGGAGAGAAAGAGTTTTGAAGGTTCATATCCCTGAAACATGTCCTTAACTTTTATCCTTCTCCTTCAGTGGGGTTTTAATAGGTTGTTCTATCCTGGCATCCTTAGGTGTGCTCACAACAACAATCTTCTTTGGTTGCCAAACTTTCTAAACAGGTTCATGTCCCACTTTTTGCCCCTGATCCGAGACATCATTTGAACCCTGGAATTGCCTATTAACAACTTTGTTATTAGGCTTGAAAGTCTTCTTTACTAAAATCCATGGTTCCTCCAAACAATCATGGCCATAAATCAAACATTTGTTACAGAATTTGGGCCTCCATTCATAAACAACTTCTTGTGTATGGATATTACCCTCAGGGTCTTCAATATCAATGAATTCCGAAAGTCTTTAGCAATGTCCATCGCAACCAGAACTCTTGCATACCTCAACCTTGACTGCTCTTTATTCATCTTGTCAGCATACATGGGAGTTCCTAAAATACTAGAAATCATGCTCAATACATCCCCTGACCAACAGGTAACAAGCAAGTTTGGTAATTTTATCCACACAGGTAACTTGGACATATCTTCCTTCTTCAAGTCAAACTTCACACTCCATTTTCGAATAACAACAGGCTTACTATTATAAAGGAAAGGGCCAGAGTATAAAATTTTGTCTCTTTCTTCTACTGTCGTCTCACCACAAAATACCCAAAGTTAAAAGCAAAGATTTCATGATTCATCACAATTCCACTGGTCTTTCATGAACTTCCTAAGGTTGGAGATAAATGGAGTCTCACCTACCACATACACAATGAGAGATGAGTCCAACTTCCCCTTTTCACTTTCATAGTCCTCCTTCTCCAACTGGACACGTGGTTTCCCTTCTACCAGTGTAGGTGGGATAAATATGAGACTCAAACCATTTTCAGCACTCCTATTACCTTGATATTCTGAAGGTGGTAGCTCATGATCCTCAAGTTGCAGCTTCGTCTTAGCCGATACTTGAGCTGGCTCACCTTCACCTCACTAAAAAATTCTCCTTAAAAATAGGGTCAGCCTTAGTAGATGTAACCACCTTGGCAACTCGATTAGCACCCGTTTTCCTAGTTGACGTGAGTTTTAGAGAGAGAAAGAAGTTGTGACTATTATTTATTAACCTGTTTATATAATAGGTCGGGTTCGGATCTAAGGGTTTTCAACCTGATTATAAACTGACTTTACACGAACCCGACCGAACTTATCTATTTGTCAGCTCTCTACATCACCTTTGTATTATGTAGAACGAAAAAATGCACGTCGCCACACGTGTTTGCAAAGGAGTGTCGTTCCGAGCCTCGGGTATACTTTGATGAACGTTGGCGCCGTATATTATGAAGATATTGATCCTTTATCGAATTGTATCTATCACCGGATATACTTTTCTCAATTCCTGGCATCACACCCGCCCATTTCTCATAATCCTACAAATTATTAGTGTGAGTGATACCAAAAGCGATGCGCATAGCCGCATAGAAAGACGAGTCTCTGAAGGCCGAACCTGAACCTCCGAAATCCAATCTATCCTTTCACTCCCACGTCTACTCATCGTCACCCTACCCCAGCTACTACTTGCATCCGGAAACAATTGTGATATCATGTCAGTAGAATTTAACAGCTATATCTAACATGTTAACCTGGTAGGCTGGTAGCCTATCTTATTTTACTACCATTGTTAAAATATGAAACATATACGTACGGATCATACTAGTATACCCGCGTATAAAATGGCATAATTTGCGTTTTAAATAGTTCGTTTAACTGCCACCAATTATTCAATTGTCTTGTATAGTTGTATCCAATAGCGGCACCTAAAAATTAGGACCTACTTTAAACAGTTTAATTGTCTTTTTTAAACACAAAGATGTCTGTTTCATATATGTTTATTTTGAGACACTTTTTTGTTAGACACGCAAGTTTTCATTCTAAATATTTATTCCAAACATGTTTATTCCAAACTTTTTTTGTTATTCCGAGAAAAACATAGGTGCACAATTCAGATATAGTTATTCAAAACACATAATTGCATAATTATACACATTTTTGTTAATTCAAGACATATAATTGCTTATTTTAAACAATTATCGCACCTGTTTTTTGTGTACGGCAACCAGACACAAATTCTCCTCTATTTAATTACCATACACCATTGTACCTCGAGCAACCATTGGTTATTAGTAATTATTTGGCACTAATGAACAGCCCCACAGAAAAAAAAAAAAAAAAA